>CAOLHI010006142.1:0-41419 GCA_948474755.1 Ctenosaura bakeri
CACTGAAGCAGCAGCCAGAAGCTATGCACATTGAGCATGACAGAAGTGAGGATGAAAGGTGGGTGTTGTGTGAGTTCACAGATACCCATTCAAAGAACCACAGTTACAGGTGAGCAACCAGTTCTTCTTTGTGGGAGACTAGCAGGCTACTAACCCAGGTGGTGGGTGAGTCATATGACACAGGAGTTCAAAGCTGCTGTCCCAAAGGAAGCATCAGCCCTCAACCTCAAGTCCAGTCTGTAATGTGTAATAAAGGTCAAGGGCTGAGACCAGTTAAGTTTCCCTGAAAATGCCCTCCAAGGAAACACCCTTTAGAAAGGCCAAAGAGGCAGCCACAGCTCTTGTGGAATGACTGCACGTGGTGACAAGAGGCTCTTTCTTGGCTAGTTCATAGGCCAGATGAGTCATGGAGGGAGATCCATTTAGAAAGATGCTGGGCAGAAACTGGTAGTCCTTTCTTGTGTTTAGAGCAACAAAGAAAGAATCTTTAAGACTGCTGAATGTCAGCTGTCCTGTTAATGGAGAAGGCCAATTCTCTATTAACATCCAGGAAGCGAAGCCTCTGTTCAAATTCTGAGGATGAATTTGGCATGACTGCAGGTAGTATTACATCCTGGTTAAAGTGGAAAGCAGAGACCACCTTGGGAAGAAAGAAAATGTCTGACCTGAGTATGACTTTGTCCTTGTGAATATGAAGTATCAATTTGGAGAGCACAGAGCTCTCCAGCTTGCCTGGCCAATGTTATTGCAACCAGGAAGGCCATCTTCCATGTCAAGAAGTGGATGTCACAAGTCGCCATTGGTTCAAATGGTCTTCAGGACACAGCAAAAGGACAAGTTCCAGACTCTGTTGGGCTGTGGGAGTTTGAATCAGAGGGTTCAACTTCTTACAGTCCTTTGAGAAAAGTTTAATATAGGGCACTGGAAAGATTGCATATCAACTGGAACTGATGGAATATAGGAGAAAGGTAGCATTTGATGGATGAAAGTGAGAGGCTCTTCTTAGACAAGGAAAGTAGAAAGTCCAGAACCTACTGAAACTGGGCAGCATCTGGAGGTATGTGTTGGGCTGACAATAATGAGAGAAATTTGCCCCACTTGTAGGTCTAGGATTTTTGAGCAGGCCTTAGAGCAGCTGCTAGGATTCAATGGAGTGGTATCAAGAGGGAATCTAAGGATGAATCCTCCAGGCCATCAGCTTGAGGGTGTCCATGCTGGGAAGTCAAATTTAACTGTCATGAAGAGTCAGGAGATCTGGTCTCAATGAAAGTTTATCTTACTCTGAGAGACAGGTGAGGATGGGGAAACCACAGCTGTCTCGGCCACCACAGAGTCACTAGAATGCAGCTTGCTCTGTTCCTGGTCAGCTTGGAGAGGATTCCTGTAATGAGAGGGAATAGGGGAATAACACACAGAGTGATGCTCCCCCAATGATACAGGAAGGTGTCGCTCAGCAATCCTTTTCCCTTCTGAGTCCTTGAGCAGAACGTGATACACTGCACATTCCAAGGTGACAGAAAGAGGTTGATTTCTGGTGTCCCCCAAATGCAGAACACAGTCTGGAGAACACTGTGGTGGAGCTTACGTTCATGGTAGGACACTGGTGATCTGCTTAGAGCATCTGCTAAGGTATTTTCATCTCCTGGCAGATGAACAGCTGAGACTAAGTTGTTTGTCCAGGAACTAGTCTAAGATCTGAAGAGGTGCAGAAAAGTCTTCAACACTATGCCCCCTTACTTATTCAAGTAATAGACTACTGTGGTATTCTCTAATATTACTTGAACTGCTTGGTTCATTATCAGAGACTCAAAAAGTATGGAGAGCTTTCTCCATCACCAATATTTTGAGCGTGTTGACGTGAAATTTGGTTTTGCAGTCTGTCCAGTGAAAAGAGATCATTCATGTGAGCACCCCACGGATGCATCCACCATCAAAACTTCACAGGCTAATACAAAAGAAAGGGCATTCTGGCTGATTGTCAGTGTGGAGCCACCATTCCAGAAAGTGATAAACTTTCTTTGGAATCGTCAGTTGCATCTGAGTTAAGTCCATGAGGACACTGAATGTTGAGAAGAACCAGGCTTGAAGAAGTTGCATTCAAAGAGAAGCACTTGGGATTACAATGGTTGTGGAGGCCATGAGGCTGAGCAGAACCTGAATGAATTTGGCAGGCATTCATGTGGAACAATGGCAGTGAAGAACAGCATGACGCAGAGTGTGAAATCAATCTTGAGGAAAGAATGCTCTTGCATTCAGAGTGTCAAACACTGCTCCAACAAACTGGGTGGTACGGACTGGCTGCAAGTGGAATCTGTCGAATTTGATGATGAGACCTAAGTAGTCAAGAAGCTGAAGGGTGAAACCTATATCTGAAAAGAAGTGAGACCTGGAACGTGCAATAAGGAGCCGGTTTATGTATGGAAAGGTGATGATGTTCTGCTGATGTAACTAAGCTGCTACACCTGCCATTCACTTTGTAAAGACAGATGGAGTAGCAGACAGTCTGAAATGCAGGACATGAAGTTGGTAGGCCTTCCTTCCTACAGCAAAGCAGAGGTACTGCCAATGCAACAGTTGGATTCCAGTGTGAAAACAAGTGTCTTTGAGGCCCAAAGTCACAAACCAGTCTCCTGCTTTCAGCAACAGAAAGACAGATTTCAAGGTGATCATATAGAATAGATGAACAAATTCATGTCCCTCAGGTCCAGAATGGGAAAAGTCTGCCATCCTTCTTCATGAATATGAAAGTAGTGGGAGAAAAACCCCTGTAGGATGGAGAATAGTAGTATGGGTTTGAAGTCTCCTTTCTGGAGGAGGGTATCTATCTCCTCCAGCAAAGGAACAGAAGGAGCAGTAATGCAAACTACACCAGTAGGTGGTTATTTGGCAAATTTAATTGCATAGTCCCTGTTGATGATGTCGAGGACCCAAGAAACAGTCATGATGGTAGACCAGGCATGTTGGTAAGGATGAAGTCTGTCACTGGAAGGTAGAGTGGAAGGAAGGAGACTGTGGAAAAAGTCAAAGATGGCACTTGTTCTTAACAGCTTTTTTTTTAAAGACTAGGACCTGTAACAAAATGGAATGGAGGATTTCCTCAACAATGGTAGCACAGGAAAGGAGGCTCTGAAGCATTTCAATGGGACCGGGCTGTAGGCTCGTTTGGAACTAGACAGGTGTCTCAACCAAGAGTATCTAGTGCTGGAGTACCAGGACTGAGAAGGCAAGCTGAACTTATGGGAACAGGTCTGGACCTTCTAGGTATGTTCCAAGGTATCATCAGTATCCTTGTGGATTAACCGAGACTCATCAAATGGCAAGACATCAATCATACTACTGGCCTGGTGAGACAAACCCCAGGAGTGCAACCAGGCATGGTGGAATGAGGCCATGGCTAATGCAAGAGATTTTGTGCTGCAGTCACCAACATACCTCACTGTTGTAAGTTGCTATGACACTAAGGAGTGAGCCTCAGATTGGAGAGCTGCTGCCAAATGTTAGTCATCATCCAAAACTTTCACCAAGAATGGTGTCATTCATTCCTATAGATGTTGTTGATGTGCCAATATACATGTGTTGTAGTTATCGATGTGGAAGGACAATGCTGCGGTGAGTAGAACTTTTTAGCAAGATCATGGAGATTCCGACCTTCTTTGTTGGTAGGGATGATTGCCTTCTTTTGAGCTGTTTTGGTCTGCACAGCTTCAACAACACTGGAGTTGAGCTTTGGGTGTTGAGAGAACCAATCAGCACTAGAATCAAAGATTCTATATAACGTGTCCACCTTCTTAGATATAGGTCTTACAGATGATGGGCTGCTCCAAGACTGCCTCGCAATCTTAAAGATTTCTGGAAGAAGAGGTATATAAGAAGGTGTAGGGATTTTTACTTGAAGTCCGAAGACTGGGTCCTCAAGTTCCTGTCTGTGTGACTTAATGTCAAGCTGGAGCAACCTGGCCATGCAGACCATCAACTCCACAAAGGTGCAGATGTCTGTGGGAAAAATGGATATGTGTTCATCAAAAATTTTAGGAGGTGAGTGTTGCTAGAGAACAACAGAAAAAGATGGAAGTCAAGCTGGAGTCAGTATCATAGGATACAATGGACTCTGAACAGTGGTGGTATAATCTGTGTGGAGATGGCAACAAAGTCAAAGCTGGAGAAGCAGGAGATGCAGAAGAGCAACAGTGTGGAGAAGACACCATAACTGAAGTGACCATCGGAGCACTGGTGGTATCATGATTTGAGGAGTGCTGGTGGATACAGTAGAGAGGAGAGGCATGCTGGTAGTTCAAACAGATGCCTGAGGCTCATTGGTGAAAGACGTGGTTGCAAGGGAAGCCTGCATTCCTGAGGCAATAAAGATGACTCTACCTTGTGAGCAGGACAGGTGCATGTAGATCAGGACTGTAGACAGTGCCTAGCAGAGTGAGAGGGCCTATTCCAAACCGTCAGTACTCTGTGCCTCATTACATAGTGGTAAGGGGAAAAATCCTGACCATAATAATATCAAAATAGACTTCAGTCCTGATTGAAATAAGCATACCGGTGATGGGCCAGACCATGGCACCTATAGTAACAGTAATCAAGATCACAATACTCCACAGCTTCTTGAGAAAGAATCTCATGGAGGGGGAAAGAGAATGGGGAATGGAACACAATGTCTACAGCTAAACCACCTGGATTCAACGGCCTCAGAAGAAGGGCAATGGAATTGTCTGGATCTATAATGAACTGGAGAGGGTCAGTCCTGAGCCCTTGAAGCTGACAAAACGGAAGATTGAGATGAACCCAAAGATGAGCTTCGAGATGTAGGCACACACCAAGCAGAAGGTGAAGGTGGGAGTGGGGCATCCCTGAAAGGATGAGTTACAGGAGCCAGATATGACTGTGGTTTAGACTGCAGAAAGACCCAGAAAATGCTGAGGCCTACAAGAAGGAGAGCCAACTATATCACCATCTGACATGACCGATGCTTGGATGACCTCTGGAGAGTGATGTGAATTTGAGGGCTGAAGAGTTCAAGCTAGAGAAGAATGAGGTGGCAAGTGCTCTTGTGATGCTGGTCCAGACGCAACTGTGGAGACCACAAGATGGCACCTGAGGTTTGGAAAGATATTTAGACCTCTTTTTCTTCTTACAGAGCCTGCATTCAGAGTGTTGAGAAGCAGTCTTGAGATCGAGAGAGCACCCCAGCATTGAAGGAATCTTGGTACAGGAACCTTCACCTTTCGACTTGCTGGTATCAATAGCAGGATCAGATACGGGAGGCTTGAAACTTTTGGTTGCAGAAGCCTCAGTAAAAGGTCATCGGAATGCAACTAGTGAGGCGGATGAAGAGGAGTCTGTACTGAAGAAACGCATAGAATCAAAAATCTACTGGACATTGAAGGAATATAGGTACAAGTCAAGGCCTGCTCATACAGTTGGGCTTTTAGGCACAAAGAGCGATTTTCGTGGGCCTATAGAGTCATCATCTTACAGTGCAAACAGGATCCGATATTTTGATTTTCTCCCAGGCACAAAAGGCAACGGGGAGTGGCCATCAGTATTTGGGAATTTTGCTCTACAAGTGGAACACTTCCTAAAAGATCTGATGGCATGGCTACCAGAGAATTGGAAGTAGAGAGTAGCTGCAAGAGGGTAAACCAAGAGAGAAGCTGAGAAACAGTCCAAATCAATCTGAGTGAAGTTACTGAGCCAAATCACAGAAGGCAGACAAGAGTAGGCAGTTCAAGTTGAAAAACATAATGATAAAAGCTAAAACACACACTAACTGTTCCTTTTGATGCTGCTGTTGTGATGAAACTGAGAGTTTGAGCAGGAACATGGCTGGTCATATGTACCAGTGGAGGAGGTGCTACTGCCAAAAAGTTTGCATAATAGCTCTAGAAGTTTCTGAATGATGCACTGTGCAAGTGCAGTTGATACCCCATTTGTCTGAGACACAGAGACCACAAAGTTATATTCTGTGTCACATCTAACTGAACCCTCAAAGAAGGAATATATGTCAAGGGTTAGGGGAGGTGGACCTACAATACCGAAATTCACAATGCAAAATAAAGTGTCTGCAGTACATAACCTGAGTAGTGGGCAAGTATGTATACCAACATAGCTCTGCATACATTATACCAGAGGACACTGTACAGCTGTGGATGGATCTGAAAGTTGTTGTGTTATGGTGTAGCATCAATTACTGCCAGATTCTCTTGCTTCTTCTAAATCACATGTTTATTTTCATTAACTTCAGTTTATTTCTTGAAAGAAGCAAGATGTGCTTCGAGCTGCTGATAATTAAATTTTAACATTACCTATTATAAATGCTGCCTGACTGAGCTCATAAGTTGACATTATCTGACAGCATGCAGAGGGAAAAGATGTATGAAGAATTAATTTTTTTCTGGGGATATAATAATGAATAGGAGAATTGTTATTTCCATTAAGCTGTACAAATGCTTGTTTACATATTTGTTTTAACCCACTAACCTTCATCAGTATTTGTGGCATCTGAAAACAAGTTTTGGTCTGGTGTGTGATGAAATGAGAAAAAAAAAAACCTAGATCCTAGCTATAGTGTCACAGTAAGTACCTACATGATAGGAATGGAGAATAGCTGTCTATCATTTATAGTGCTCTTTTTGCAGATACATAGAGAGACAGCACTAAGTTTAAAAATTAGTTTTAGGAGCTCTTTTCCCATGCTAAGATAAAAGTGAAAACATTTCAATATTCTACCAACTGTGCATTTTAAACTATATGTTACAAGCGGCAATTTCCATAGTATCATGTAGAGAAGATAAATGGGCCACAGTTTCCTCCATGACAAGTTAAAGGAACTAACAGTATAGGATTTAGAGCTTTTCAGAAAACTTAGACTGTATCACTTTTGAAAACAAGGCAAGGACCAAAGGAGAAAAGGAAGCCACACTTCTGAAATATAATCTATTGGCAGCTACAGAACATGGTCAACCCACGTGTGTCATGGTTAACTGCAGTTGACTTTTAACTTAATGGCAACCCTATGAATGAATGACCTTATGAACCTACACATTACGGATAGTGAGTTTTTAAAAAATCTGACAAAAATTTTTTTCAAAATGATCAATCTCCATCCACTTAGTTTGTGATCCAGAGATAAGTTTGATCACTACAAGCAATCTACTTCCCTTATCAGAAACCTGGTTCTTCAACCCACAGAACTACTCCAATTATCTTAACAGTTGTAGGGTCAAGGCCTGTCCTGTGTTCAATTTTAAATTCAAGTCTTAGGGCAATCAACACTCTAGGAAGATTCTCTACCTATTCTGTTCTCTGAAAGACATCACTGAGTAGTGTATAATAAAACTGGATAGTGTCAAGAGGTACAGCTAAGGCTGTGCAGTATAACTATGCTGAGAATGAAAAGTGGTGATTCTTATTTTCTGAGCATAAAGCAGCTGCTCCAAGATGAAACACTTTTAAAAATTTAGAAAGAATTCCAAATAACAATATGGGTAAGTGAGCTTGTTGGATCACGGCCAAGAACTTTAAAAATATGATGAAAAGGAAGCAACACTCACTCTGTGTATAAATCCTCCAGCATTGCAACAATGATCACAATAAAAGAAACTGCAAAGATCTGGCAGCCAGAACCAATAAGGGATGAAAATATTAAAGGATGACTAGATGGTCTGAAGACATCTCCATGAACCTGCTTCCAGCCATATTCATCACCCAAATCTCTATCCTGGGAAAAAAAAGGTCAAAAATAATCACCAAAGATAAGCTGAACCCATTTAAGTACAATACTAATGTAAAAGAACCTAATCCCTGTTATCAGTCCTGACTACAGTAGATCAATTCCATCAACAGGATTTACCTTCATGTTGACTCAAAATTCCACAACTGATTGAACAGTTCTATACTATACTAGCTGGGACTAATCAACAAGTTGTTACTCAAGAAGTGTTTGAAAAAGATACATGTTTATAAAAAGAGGATGAGCTTCATATTCAGTTCCGATATAATAAAAGAACTCATTAAGTTAAAATTCCAACACAACCAATTTATTCCTCAGAGTCTATACTAACAGCTCAGATATAAAATTCATCTTCTTAAAAAGACAGAGATGACACCTCTGCAATTTCTCTTGGATACTGGCATACGATAACGAAAGGTTTTGGACTAAGCTAACTGCACACATAATTCAGATATTGTTTTTCCTGCAGGCTATTATTATTATTATTATTATTTTACATCTTGCCTTTCTCCTGATAATGGGGCTTAAGATTGCTAACAACATTAAACCAATTCAAATTAAAAACACAAAACATTAATGAAAGTATAAATTTAAGATCTAAAAAATAATTAAACAACTTATAAAGTTAAACTTGGAAGTTAAAATTATTAAAAGACATAAAAGACATCTTAAAAGACATTAAGATACCAACCTTGAAAACAGAACCACACAACATTAAAAGCCCAAACCTAGTAATCTGTAAAAGCCTGATGACACAAAAAACATTTTGACCTGCTGTCGAAAGGAGAGCAAGGGTGGAGCCATCTTGGCCTCTCGAGGAATCAAATTCCAAAATCTGGGAGTAGCCACCGAGAATGCCCTCTCTCTTGCCCCCACCAAATACATCTGTGAGTGTGGTAGGACAGAGAGAAGGGCCTCCCTCTTACAGCTCTATTGGGCTCACAGAGGGAGATACAGTCCTTCAAATAAGCTGGGTCCAAGCCATATAGGGTATTATAGGTCAAAACCAGCACACTGAATTGTGCCCAGAAATGGACCAGCAGCCAGGGGAGTTGTTGCAACAAGGGAGTTGGCTGCTCCCTGTACTTAATCCCAATTAACAATCTGGCTGCAGCTCTTTGGGCCAACTGAAGTTCTGAGCACTTTTCAAAGGCGTTCCCATGTACATTAATCCAAATGGGATGTAACCAAGGCCATGTACTACCATGGCCAGACACAAATTCTCCGGAAATGGATGCAGCTGACACACTAGCCTTAACTGCGCAAAAGCACTTCTGGTCACTGCTGAAATCTGGGCCCCCAGACTCATAGCTGATTCCAAGAATACTCCTGAACTGCGAACCTGTGTTTTCAGGGGGAGCATAACACAGGCTGACTCCCTGTTCCCTGGATCTGTCTTTCAACTGACCAGGAGCACCTTTGTCTTGTCTAGATTAAGATTCAATCTGTTTGCCCTCATCCAGTCCACTACAGCTCTCAGGTACCAGTTTAGCCCAGCAACAGCTTCCTTGAAATTATGCAGAAAGGAGTAATAGAGCTGGGTATCATCAGCATACTAGTGACATATGAGCCCAGAACTCTAGACAATCTCTCACTCTAGTTTAATGTAGATATTAAATAACACAGGGATCAAGATGAAGGACTCCACAGGCCAATGGACAAGGAGTTGAACAGAAATCCTTCAGTACCATCCTCTGAGAGCTCCCCTCCAAGAAAGAACAGAGCCATTGTAGAACAGAACCTCCAAGCCCCACCTCAGTGAGGCAACTCAGGAGGATACCATAGTCAATGGTATCAAAAGCTACTGAGAAATCCAGCATAACCAACAGGGGCACACTCCCCCTGTCCAGTTCCCACTTTGGTCATCCACAGCTGTCTCTGACCAATAACCAGGCCTGAAACCAGTTAATCCTTGAGAAAGTTCAGTACCTAGCATTTGCATTTAAGACTAAAAAAGACCAATACTAGTCAATGAAGACAACGAGAGGCTCGACAGACCAAGATCTGACATACTATGAGGCAACTTCCTATGTGCAAAACTGCTGAGAGACCATACTGACATTTGGAAATCTGTTTTCTGACAATCCATTAAAAAAATAAAAGAGCTAAGCTTTTACCATATCATCCATTTCTTCTTCTTTACTATATCGCGCATAATCTTTTCTCAGTGTCCTCATTAAAATCATAGAAACCAGGCCCACCAGGAAAATAACCATCATGAAGGAATTAAAAATTGAAAACCAATGAATCTACAAGAAAATGAAATTTTGTTAATACATATAATTCAAACAAGTCACTCATAAACTGAAATTAAATCTTGCTGCCTAAAATGCAGGCTGAGCTCAACCACATAGAGTCTCAGAGCATTTTAATGAATGGCAGCAACCATCTTAGAAATATAATTTTTTTTATCAGGTACCAGAAAAACAGCTGCATGTAAAATCTTTCAGCACTGTTACCAATCTATATAATTCTCCCTTCTCAGAGCACAACAATTAGCCCATTCTCACATTTATATTATTAGACCACTTTACGAGCAATAATTATCAACTAGCAAGAACAAAAATATTTAATAAAAAATATAAGTAATTGCTTTCCTTCTAGAATGTTTCAAAGAGATCTGGCTTCCTCTTCTACCATCAGAATATTGTTCTTGCCATTATAAAACCTGAAAAGCATAAACTGATACCTATAGTGGCTCTCCATAACTTCAGTTCTCCATGTGATTGTTCAAGAAAGCTGTTTGGTTAGCATATGAAATAACTATGTTTCCACACATCTGTTTGTTTTTAATCCCTTTCCTCATTCTCATTTGGAAGGTAAGCAATTAAATGTTTATGTAACATCATGAAGCTTCTGAAGCAGATCTCAATTTAATGCTTATTCCTATGAAAAAAGATTGCTAACTCTGTAAGACATTCTTCATTCTTCAGTTTTTATATGGACTGAATTTATCCTCACAAATGATGGGAATGGTCTAGAAAGGAGATTAATGGTGTGGCAATGGGACCATGACTCCCAATTCTAAGATTTTTCTCCAAAAAATACATGGCCACCTAATCAATTTTTTTTTTTAACTGAATGGAAAGCACAGGAGTACATCTTGCAGAATTTGTGTAATTCCCTACTAGTCCAGTACATTAATCACTGTTCCAAATTAATTAGACTATTTGTATTAGCTGAAATGAGATAAAGTAAAATTGAGGTCTGGCCTGGTTAAACCTCCTAAATAAACTGCCTGGTACACAGTTGCTTTTCTAAACCTCCAATCCCCCTTTGTCCACAAAGTAAAAGTTTCTTGTACTTTGTCAATTATTGAGTTTTAATGGGTCTGACCTATTGGCTATAAAATCAGCCCTCCACTTTTGTTGGAGTTAGGGATGTAAGACACCCATATAAGGGGAAAATCATGAATAAAAATAAAAACTGCATTTTTTTAAAATCTGAGATTACTTCTCGAGGAAACTCTAGATCCTTCACTGTGATGATAACTTCCAGAGGAAATGGGCTATAGAGTCTTGCTGGAGGACCTAGCAATGCCTAGACAAGTATTCTCTCTAGGTTCAACAGCATGACTGTACAGTCCACTTCATATTTTTTCCATGGCAGGGGCAAACAGAGTTAAGAATTTTTAAAATGAAATGAATGAATGAATGAATGAATGAAATGATCAACAAATATTCAAATCTGAGTGCTGAAACTGCAAAAAGGCTGACTGAAGTTTAAAAAGAAAAAGGATTTCAGCACATACATACATTTCATATTGTTTAACACAGAGAATATGAGACAACTGTTATAATTTCTAATAGGAAGCTGCTGTAAAATATGAAATCTAAAGTGTTTGTCTGGGATATACTCAAACTAGTTAGAAGATCAGCTTCAAAACCTTACTGGTTTTGGTCTGATAAGGTTAACACACAATAATTTTGTGACTCTGCAATCAAGTATATGTATGTTTACATATACAGACACTTTAGATCATATTATCCATTTTATTTAAAAAAAATATTGAGTTGATATTTATATATGTGGAATAAATTTTATATTTTTAAATAAAAATTGAATTGATATTTATATATGTGGAATAAATTTTATATTTTTAAATAAAAAATCTGCATATTTTTGTAGAAAATCTTTTAAAATTAGATACATAAATTGCTCATCGTGATCTTTATGATGGAGACATTTTAAAAACATGTCACTTTTAAACAGATACAATTTAACAGTTTATGATGGCATCATCTCTATCACAACCACTCATATGAAAACTTTATTACTACCTTGCACAACTCTCTTGACCGTATTAAGACCTGCAAATGTAACCACTGACTGATTTGGACACTGCATCTTCAGCCTTTAACCATGATCAGGGCAGTTAGGTCACTAAACACAATATGTTTGTAAATTTAAGGTATTTATTAGCTGCCCTGGGCTCCTGTGAGGAAAGATGAGATACTAATCAAATGAAACATATCAATAAAATTTGGGCGGGCTTATGTGCATGTTACTAAGTAACAAAAACATACCCTATGTTGAAAGAAAGATGGGTCAAGGTACTTGTCGAATCTGTCTTCAAATTTCACGTCTGATCTTTTCCACTTCACCTACAGAGAAATTATGTTTGAAAAGATAATATTCTATGATGAATCTGAAGAGCACCAGTTCAAAATGGATGGGTTTGCAGATCATGCTAAAATAGTGTGTCACAGAAAGGACTACTTGCTTACCTGTAGTTCTTTGAGTGGTCATCTATGACCTTACAAAAATGGGGTTTACTGCACCTGCACAGTGGATCATTTGGAACCTTCTAGAGCTGTTAGGTAAGCATTTTGGTGGTAGCCACTCCTACCCCAATCCATGTGACCAGCCCAATTCCTGCTCAAATCCTCAGTTCCTTGGATGCCTTGGATGCCAAAGGAGCAGCCAAGGAGCTAAGGAGAGAGCATGCTGCACAGAGGGAAGGAAGGGCGGATGTTAGGTGAGTTCACAGATGACCACTTGAAGAACAACAGGTATGGTAAGCAACCCATCCTTCTTCTTCATGGTCTCTGTGACTCACACAGAGTCACACTGGACTGCTGTGATGCAGGCCTAAATGCAGAAAGAAATCATAGGGGGTGGGAGTGCCATGTGACATAAGAAAACAGCACAGCTCTTCCAAAGGCAGCATCCACTCTGGACTTTGCATCCGACCTATAATGAGTAATAAATGTCAGGGGTTGACTTCTCAAGTAGCTGTCCTGTAAATGTCCTCCAGAAGCACACTTTTCAGAAAGGCTGATGAAGTAGCTATAGCCATGGTAGAATGGCTATGCGCACAAGCAAGAGGGTCTTTCTTTGCCAGTTTGTAGGTAGATGTGTTGAGATAACATAAGTTTGAGGAGTAGCCTCTGAGACTAACGAAAGCCAGCAGTCTTGTTGATGTGAAAGGCAAGAGTTCATCTATCATCAAAACAATGCAAAGTGCAATCCAAGTCAGTTGCAGGGTTCTGCATAAATACAGGTAATACAACATCCTGGTTCAAATGAAAGGCCAATATCACTTTTGGAAGAAAGGAAATGTCCAGTTTAAGGACCACTTTGTTCTTGTGGAACTTCAGATATGCAAGGTCCGCACAAAGGGCACACAATTCCCTTGCTCACTTGGTAGATGTAATCACCAGCAAGAAGGCCATCTTGCAGGTAAGTAAATGAATGTCAGACTGCCATTGGCTCGAATGGTTTCTTTGAAAGCTGTGAAAATGCCAGCTCCAGGTTTCACTGAGGTGTAGGTCCCAATATTGGTGGATGCAGATTCTGGTTGCCCTTCACAAACTGCTTAACCAGTGGGTTGGGGGAGCAATGATTTGCAAGTTGGTAGAAATTGCTGCCAAGTAACATTTGATGAAAGAAAGAAAGAGAAAGAGGCTGCTGTTGGATAGTGATGGGAGAAACTCCAGCACACACCGGACTTGTGCTTGGCCCAGAGAGGTCACTCTGAGAAACAGAAAGAACAAGAATTTGTTCCATTTATACACACTGGACTGCTGTGATGCAGGCCTAAATGCAGAAATGAATTGCTGAATCAGAGCCAAAAGAAAGTCTAAAGAAACACTCTTCATGTCATCAGCCTGAGAGTGTCCAGGTCTGGATGTCTCATTTGCCTGTCATGCAGTGTTAAGAGATCCATTCTCCCTAACGGACTGAGGTAGGAGCTCTGAACAAGGTGAAGAGGGGCAAACCACGGCTGTATGGGTCACTATGGGGGTGATCAGGATGCATTTTGCCTTGCCTCTCCACACTCTGGCAATCACCCTGGCGACAAGGGGAAACAGAGGAAAAGTGTACAAGACTGTGCTGAGGCAGAGACCCACTAATGTAGTGCCCAACTTCCTGAAGTATTTCGTACATCAGAATAAAGTCTCCATTTGCAGCAAGAAGTTGGGAGTTCTGCTGAGGGCATCTGTTAGGACATTCTGTTCTCTTGTTCCTCCCTGTTTGTTCATGTAGTACACCATCACAGTGTTGACAGAGACCACCAGAGAACAGGAAACCACCTGAACAACCTTGCTCCATAGAAGAACCTTGAAGGCCTTGAAGGATTTCTCCACAGCCCACAACTTGAGAGCATTGATGTGGAGACCACTCTCTTCCTCTGGCCAGCGACCCTTACCCAAGAACCCTCCATGGGAATGCACCATCCTTCCACAGAAGCATCTGTCATCACCAATGTTGTGGGTTAATGAGGAAGGAATGGCATGCCTACCTGGATTTTCTTGTGATTGAGTCACTATTCCAGGGATTAACAGATGGCTCTCAGTATGGTGAGACATATCCAGGGAGAGTCAAAAAGTGGTTTGAAGCAGGAGACAAACCAGGCCTGCAGAGGACAAATCTGAAGCCTCACTTGTGCTGTTGCTGACATTATGCAGGCTATGAACCCAAGCAGCATTTAAACGTGGTTGGAGCTTATCCTGCAAGTGCACGAGCACTGTAGGGCAGCTTTTTTCATTTTCTTGAGTCACCTGTCCAGCAGATTGCATCCAAGACACGAGAGTCAAGAATGGCCCAATGAACTTGATAGTTTGTGATCGCTGAAGATGAGACTTCATGATCAGCCTCAGTTCACTGAGGAGATGAAGTGTCATGTTGATGTCTGTGAGAGGCAGGTCTTAGAATGAACAGCAAAGAGCCAATCACTGATGTAAAAAAATATGATGAATCCTTGTTGCCTGCACCATGCAGCCATTACCACCATACACTTCATGAAAACATGAGGTACAATAAAAAGTGCAAAAGGATGGACACAGAAATGATGGGTCCTTCTTTCCATGATGAAACAGAGGAAACAGCAATATGATGGTTGGATAGCAATATGAAAGTATGTGTCTTTAAGTTTCAACACTGCAAACCAGTCTCCTTCTTGTAACAGGAGCATGATGGCACTGAAGTGCCCAACCAGAATTATCTGGGCTGGATGTAAAAGATGATGTCCCTCAGGTCCAGGATGGAATGAAGGCCTCCATCTTTCTTTGATACAGTGACATAGTAGGAGAAAACCCCCTGCAGGATGGAGGGACTGGATATGGGTTCATGGTTCCCTAGAGGAGAAGAGTGTTGACTTCCTTAAGAAGTGCATTAGAGTGGAGAGTAATGTAGAATAAACCTGCAGGGAGATAAACTCAAAACTGTGCCCCCTCCACATGACACCCAGAATTCAAGTGTCATGCTGTTACAGCAGCCCAGTCACATTGGTAATCTCATGGTCTGTTGCTGAAGAGACGAATGAGGAGCCAAAGATGGCACCTGCCCTGGTCACCACACTTTTTGTGGAATGATTGCATGAGGTGTTTGGCAGCTGTCAAAGGCTATTGTTATAAAGAGAGTAGGACTGTAGATATTCTGGAGTGTCTGGATGTCAAAGGGCTGAAGGAACACTTTGATCTTGAAGGTTGCTGAGACCATCCGTAACGAGATTGGGATGACAAGTGGGCCTCAGATTGGAATCTGAACTTCTTTGCAACTGTAGACCTCTTACGCACGTGCTGCAACTTGTCATCTGTCAGACTGTTAAAGAGGCTGAAAGGTCCTCTATGGTCATTAGAGCTTCATGTGACAATCCAGATGACTGCAACCACACGTCTTCTAAGCACAATTGCCCTTGCCTATGTTTTAACTGTTGCAGTCAGCTATATGCCTTATAGTAGTCAATTTCTTGGCTATATTCGAACTTCCCACCCTCCTTATTGGCAGGAGTGGCAAGTTTCTTCTGAGCAGATTTAGACTGTGCCACCCCAACAACAGAGTTTGGTTTGAGGTTATGCATCAGCCAATCCAAACAAGACTTCACCACATGATTTCCATTCCATTATAATTCCCTTATATATTAGCCAGATCTTTATCTTTAAGTATATATAATATTCCTGATTCTGTAACAGAATTATAATAGAATAGAAAGCTGTTAAATAGAAAACAACTTAAGTTATGGAGTGTATGAAATGGGACAAATCAATTAAATGACTAATTAATGTGTCTATGTAATTGATGTGTCTATTTATCTTTTTTGTCTTTTCTTCTTTTGTATTTTACTGTATGAAAATAAAGGTAAAAGAAAAAAAAAATTTCACCACATAGTACAGACCATTTTCTTTGATGCTGGTTAAATAGTGGAGGGGTAGCTCAAGACCCATATGCTACCTTCAAGAGAGATGACACTGGCAGTATAGGTGCAGGTATTGGTGCATTTGTTTGGATTTAATGGTATAAGAGATCCTCAGTTTTGGTTTCCGGTTGCCTGATATCAACTGTAGCTCCTGCGCCATTCCCATCATCTGTTCTGTGAAGGCACAGACATCAGTAGGTGAAACTGATTCATGCTACCCCAGAGTTGCTAGTGGGGATCACACTGATGAAATATACAAAGAAGTGGAAGAAGAATCTGACTCAGAATCTTCCAATGATGATGAATCAGCTAGAATGGGGTGGAAAAGCAGAAACCCAAAGGGATCTCAAAATCAGAGAGTAAACTTGCTCTGAAGGCTTTGGCATCAGCAGAAGTGTATGCAAACCAGTAGCTTCCAACGGCTAAGCTGAACTCAATGGGTGAGCAGAAGGTTGAGCCAGAGAAACAGCGTGTGCGCACAAAGATTTTACATCCTACTGTTTCTGTCAAGATGATTGTTATCTGTTTGGTACCAAAGGTGATGGCCTTAATACATATTGAGATGATCATGAATGTGAACACTGATATAAACTACCCTGGTTGTACAGTGGGAATGTCGGTGGCAAAATAGCTCCCTGGCATGACAATGGCAGTATGGTGGTTCCTATTGGTGGTAACGTGGTCTCAGACTACAAGAGTGGGTGCCAATAATAGTCATAGTCTTCATAATCCAACTCTGAAGAAGGGGAGCAACTGTACCAATGATATGAAGAGTATGCATGGTGATGGTGGTAATGTTTGTATTTGACTACAGCTGTAGCTCTTAGACTCACATCCAACTTGTCAATGATCAGAGCAGTGACGTTATTGTCAGCACAGAGAATGGGAGCAACAACTTTTCAATCTAGATCTGGATGAATCCATGCTATGAGACATCTGCAAAGACAAAGAAGATGTTGAGTGCCAGTATCAAACTGACTGAGTGGAGAAGGTGGAAGAGAAGCTTCCATTCCCAATGAAGCCAGTGGCATGGGAGAATGAATCACTTGACCCTCACAGAGCAACTAAGGGGACAACTATCTCTCCCTCTGAAGCTGTGATAACTTGAATTACCTGAGGAGATTCCTCCACAGAGGGACTTGCAGGTGCTTCTTGAACTGGAGAAGAGTATCAGGATTCTACCAATAGCAGTGCTAATGCTTCCCTTTCTTGCACCCATTCCATATGAGAAGGCTGCACCACCCGCAGTGGAGAGGATGATCTAGGCCTCAAAACATCCTTTCCTTCTTATGTCATCTCTTTTCTGACCAATGCTTAAAAGAAGAGGCACCTACTTCAACAGATTGTCCTGATGTCAAGACTCGTGACTTAGCCTCCAATTCAACCTTGTATTTGGCACCGATGAATCTTCAGCTCTTACTGCTGAATCAGAAACTGGCCTCTTGACTCCAACTGTTCTTATCTCTAACACCTAAGTCTTGTAAAAAAAAAAAACAACCCATTTAATCATGAGATGGAACAAGAAGGCAGAGGGCAGTTGGTGCAGAAGAGGACTGTGGAACTGAACCACTTCCTGAATCAGAGGGTATATCTGTCAGCCGTCAAGACTTGTTCAAACAAAAGTTCCTTGTCTAGATGAATAGTTTTTGTGAGCTTGAAGAATCGTTAATTTACAATGAGCATACAATCCAACATTGTGGCTTTCTCCCATGCACAGTAAACAGTGTAAGTGCCCATCGATACTGGGGATCTTAACCCTGCAGGAAGGACACTTCTTGAATGAACGAGAAGGCATTTTAACTGTTGAATCAATATCGAAAATCTGCAAGCCAGAAACATAGTAATGAATGAATGAAACACAGACTAAAGCCAAAGCCATATCAAGAACCAAAAGAGAAGAAGCTAAAGCAATCCAATAATCAGAGTCTAGGCAAAAAGTAGTAAGAACAAGCAATACAGCTCAGTAATAGTTCCTTCAATGTTGTCACTGCATTTCAGTGGGAATCAGGAGCAGGAATCAGGAAGACTGGAAAAGGAATCAGGCTGCTCTCACAATCAGCTCTCACAAAACGCATAATAGCTCCAGAAGGTTCCAAATGATGTGCTGCAGGCACAGTAAATCCCACAAAGTCACAGAGTCCACAAAGAAAAACCGTGGCTTAATGTGTATAAGCAGCCTACTCATACCTAGTGCCTGATCACACAACAACCACAGCCTTTGGGGTGTGTAATTTGTTTAGCATGATCTCTGAACCTGGCAGGCACCACCTCTCTGGTCTGTCTCTTGACTCACAAGGAAGAGAACCACTTGTGACTGGTTTAAGGTTAATTCACTGGTTTGTTATGGGAGAAAAAAGCCAGAGCTGTGTATATAACGCCAAACAGAAGATACTGGAAAGTGGGAAGTAGGATAGTAGCTTAAATACAAGCTAGAATTCTGAAGAATTCTCCAGTTTTTCATGTCAAAACACACCTGACATCATGACTAACAAATATAAAAACCACAGGTCACAGAAAAATAATCACTAGGAAAGCTGCTAAGTGTCCATTTCTGCTTTTTTTAGCAAAAGTCTGATGTTTTCAAGTCTTTGTAACCAGTATACAATATTTTATTATTCTATACTTGGACCATGTGGCCATATTGGTTGCCACCCCCTACTCTCACTCCATGTCCATCACAAAGAACTCAACAGGGCAAGTTTTTTTTTTTTAAGTAGAAACACAGTGAGAATAAAACTTCATTTGCTTATTTTCAACCTGTGATTTGTTGTTGAAAGCATAGGGCAAAAACATGAAAAAAGAGGGGAAATTGTTCAGAGAAGAGTCCTCCAAAAGTTGAGTAACTGTGGGTTAAAATGATTGCCAAGTACAACTTTGGGGGGAAATTTTGCCAGGTGCAGCTGCAATGAGAAAAACCAAACCTGGTGAAATTCTTTCTTCTACACAATCCTTACTAATTCAGGTTCCTTTTTGAGAAAGTCTAAGTTAAGCAGTGAAGCCCAACAGAAAGGGACAGAAAGAGGAGAGTAGGAGGACAAATATCATATGTTGATTTTAAGAAAGAAAATTACAATAATTATTTGGTTATACTTTTTAGGTCCAAGATCTAATTTTGCAAAGTTCCTTGAAAAGAGCAAAAAGGGGTAGGGAACATATCAAATAGCCCTCAGCGCAAGGCTAAAATGAAAATCTTTCCTCAGCCTCTTGAAGGATCCACCTTCCACCTGTGGCTACATAGACTGCCAAAAATGCTAGACAGTCCACTATTGTTTTGAAATTTCTTTTCCCCAGTGTTAAAAAGTACACAGTGAAGTTGAAACCTATTTAAAAACTGAACTGCTCCTCCTGAAGCCTTTCAGAAAAGGCAATTCATTTTCTTTTTGGGGCCAGAAAAGAGTGGCCTGGGAAGTCTGGAGAGGTTCAGGAACACAAACCCAGCCACGGAAGCCTGCACTCTGCCCACCCTTGGACTAAATAATCACCACTTTTGCTTTTGACAAAACACCTTCATCCATACATTGAAATTACTTACAGAATAAGACATCTGGATTTTGGTATTGGGAACCAATTTAACTTTCCCTTCACTTGTCAGATTCACATCCACAATTCTGTTTCCATTGTAACCTATTTCAAGTTTTTTATATGTCCAGAGATAGTAATCTTCACCATTTTCATCAGCTTCACCAACAATACCTGCAAGAAGAGGAAAAGGCGGGAAAATACATTTGATTTTCAACACTCTGGCTGGTTTATTGGTTACTTCAGGGTCCAATGCTATTGCTTTGCAATATGGCTGTCTTCGACTATACGTAACAAAATTAAAGAGTGGCTTAAAAAACCCCAAAACTTCAGCTTATTACAGAAGAAAGAGAGCAGAAAAAATAATTTGTATTTTACGGAGGAAAAGTCCTGTGCCAAAGTAATCCTAATTCTGCACAATAAAGCTGAACTGTGAAATCAACACCAAATTAGCAGTGTACTTTGGTTCTACTACTTATAAGAACGAATAGGGAGCTATGGGAACTATGGAGACTAACTCCTAAGACTTCTGAATATTCAATTCAGCCTCTCTGTTTTGAGCTTCTAGGATTTTATAAAGAGTTAATCAGTTAACAATTACATTTATTTATCAATTAAATTTTATGCAAATTTCTATGTGAATAAATACGCAGAAAAGTAAATTAAGTCACAATCTAATACAGAAGGGCCAGCGTTCACTGTTAAAACAGCTCACCCTTCTCAGATTTTTTACAGTAATACACCAAAACCAAATTATTCTTCAGAAAATATCTTTAGTTGTGTCACCAAAGTAACTTTATTTTCACCGAATACAACTATTCTCAGTTAAACTAACCATATCTACAGGTGGTTAATCCACTTAATCAAGCAGATTAACATATTACAATCCTATTTAAAACAACACTTTCCCATATCTTCTTTGTCTTTAAATGCATAAAAAGGAGAAAGGAATAGAGAATGGAATGCAGTGTAGCAGCATCTTTAAGACTAACTGGTTTTTTCCTTTTTTCCCTTCTTCCCTCTTCCTCTTTTTTATGCTGTAAGGAGCTAACACAGATACTTCTTTGAAATCTGTCCTTAAATGTATCTGAACGGTCATTATTTAATGTTCTCTCATCATCTTTGTTTTTTTAAAAAGCTAGGACATCACTATGTGAACATGAAGATGGTCCCTGACCTCCAAATCCACTCTCTTCAATTGCAGAACAAACAGAGAAAAATAGGACAGGACAAGCTATTGCTCATGCTCCTCCATACTGCTCCTTGGGGAAATGTGGTGCACGCTCATGTGCCTTTCAAAAACCTCGAACATTAAAAAAATAAACTGAAAATGGCATGATGTCAGTTCCAGTTATATCAGGTGCACAAGGAGAGCAAGGAAGCAGTAAAAAACAAACCCAATTTCCTCTGTAGTTATCCACCTCTTCTCTATAGTGTTTCTCCACTCACAATCAGAAGACACATGGCAGACTCACACAACAGTATATACCTTCTGTATTCCTGAATGCTCCCACTACAAATTCTTCTTTTGTACCATGTGATCTTGCATTAAATCAGACTTAATACTTTTATTACTCATACTTGCATAGTGTAAAGTTTCCTTCCTTCATACACACAAAAAGTCATGAGAGCTTGTTCTCATGCTCTCTGATATAATGCTTTCATGGGGGATTTGCTGGGAGCATTATAGGGAGGTTGGGGGGTCCTACCTTGCCACATTCCATCCCCTTTTTTCTCCACACTTTTTTTATTCTGTCCCCTGACAGCAGGTGGCAAACATGGAGCACTGGCACCTTATTGCCACCAGCTGGCACACTATATTACCAACTACTTGTACAGTCAGGCCCTCCAATTTGGGGGATTTGACTTTCACAGATTTCATTATTTGCGACCTCAGCCCCCCACCCCCACCCCAAGTACTCTTTTCTGGGCAGAACCTTCCCTCTCAGAGGCTCCAATCAGGCCACACAGCCCTTTAAAATACCGCTACTAGTTCTTCCCCAATAGCCACTGCCTGGCTCAGCTCATAGCCTGATTTCTCAGCACCACAAACCCTCCTTAGCTAGGGATGCACATCAACCTGCCAGGAGACCTTGGTGGAAATGCCCTCCACACTCCCTACAGTGCATCTGAGGGTATTCTGGAGCAAAAAAATGTTTTTTGCAAAAAAACAAAAGAAACAAACAAACAACTATATTTTTAACTACTGGAAAGCCCTAGGGGCTAGCAAAAAAGACTCTGGGGGACTGCATGTCATCTACAGGCTGCACTTTGCCAAGCCTGCCCTCTACTATATGAAAAAAATTGTGAGTGTTCTTGTCTGTTTGTCTGCGTCAGGCAGGCACAGACCTCATATGATTGGCTGTATGAGACAAGAAGACCCCATAGGATTGGCTGGCTGTGAAGATTCTATGGAATCCTGGGGCTGGCAATTCAGGGAGGGGCCTTTAGAATTCTCAGCCAGAGAGCTCTGAATAGGCCGGTTGTTATGGAGACAAGGCCTAGCAGCAAGTTCCCTCATGACCAACCTCTGCATGTTAACAACTCTGAATAAAGACTGGGTTGGGGAATATGGGCAAAAGTTACCAGTGAGAAATAAAATCCCAGGCAATGTCAGGTAAATACACTAGTAGGTCATGAAACTATTCCTGAACAAGATTTGCATGCAAATAAAACAGTTATAATTTCTATTTTTCCAGACAAAGTTATGGTTAAGACCGCTTATAAATTATTTGACCTAAATGAAATATGGGATAATTGCATAACTATTTCTTCTTTTAGTTTAATTACTTCTCTTAGTGCCCTTCTCTGTAACTTTGCCTATTTCTTGATTGTTTTATAATTAATGAATTGCTTCACTAAGTAAGATCTGTTGTACCGAATCAAAGATTTTTTTGAAGTTAGCATTAAGTGCAACAAGTTATTTATAGTTACACTGTTTCATGCTTTATCTCTGAAACACACACTGGCTTTGAAAAATAGTAATTGTATACATTTTACACATTATTCAGTTTACACATTTTTGTATACACACTGTAGAACGCTGCATTTCTTTCAAGTTTGTTCTCCAAACATATTTTGATTTTAACAGCCCCAACTTGTGGCTGCTTCAGATTCTAACCTGAATTTAGGAGGAGGGTAAGCCTTAGCAAGATTACACAGTTTAATTACTAAGTGAGCTACATTAATTTTGCTAGCCCTTCAGGTCTATAACTGCACACAAGATCCTAGTGATGTTGCATTTTAGTAAAAAGGCACTCTGTAAAAAGGAAGCAGCTTGCACAAACAGCAAACACAGAAAGGCAGATGGCAGTTCATCCACTCAAACATCTTACAGATCCTATGTCTCAAGACTCACTAGAAATCTCAACTCCCATGATGAAAGAAGGGCCATAAAGAGCAATCGTTCCACCTATGTCATCTGATCCAACTTTCTAAATAACATCCACCCATCCATCCTTATCTCAAGCACTTCATGGCATGCAGAGTACTTATGACTTTGCATCACATTTATTCCCCAGAACATTAAAAGATATCTGTATGCTAGTTAAAATCCTCCCTCAGCCAATAGATATACCAATGTCTTCTTCAGAAGAGAAGCAGCATAAACAGAGAAAAGGATCTGCATTGCCACTGGCGAAATAGAGGCATCCCCATACAAAGGTTCACTTACATCAGACTTTGGAAAAGTAATGCAGGGTGTGACCATCTTCAGGTGAACATAACAAATTCAGCAGACAAGTGGTACTGCTAGCTATGTCTGACATCTACTGGATAGCCGAGTACAGTTTAATGCTGACAACTTTAAAATCTAGCTCACAAGATGACATCACGAAGGTTACCTAGTATCACTGTCAAATGACTCATTCACTGCAGCTCCTATCCACTAAATAGCAGAAACTGGAAAAATATTATTCATTCCATGGCTATTCAACGTAAAAGGTGCTCAAAGAAGAGAAGCTGCATAGGAGACTGGAGCAGAGGGGAACTGAAATGGGGAAGGGTTAGATCAAAGAATGGTGTATAATACTTCACAGTAATATGTAAACAAATGTTTCTTACCCCATATTGGCAAGTCATCTATGTACATCTGATACCAATAGTGGTTTTTGATAGCATAAACAAAAGCATCTCTTGTTTGTTTATCCAAGTCTATTTCACAGTAAGTGGTCTGCATTACATCATCTGCAGAGATCAAAACAATGTGTTAACAGTGAAATAACCAGGACAGAGTAAACTGATCTTTACTTCAATCCTACTGTTACCAGGCTGTAAACCCCCCACTCCATGATGTGGTTTAACTGGCAAAATATTTAATTGGCATGAAATATAAATTATATCCTGCTATGACTGGGACCTTGCTGGCAAAGAGTAACTGGATGCACACATGCATTGCAAAACTAGGTCACATCAAGACCTCAGGGCATGGCTAGGTCACAGTCAGGGAAACACCAGGGATAATGGACTGGCAGATGTCCCTCAATGACTCAATCTTGAGAAATAACAGCACCCAAACCTGCTTCCACAGAATGACTCATTGTCTTCAACCTTTTCCCTTTGTTCACCAAAACTCCTTTTGTCTCCTCACCTATCTCACCATTAAAGAGCTACAATGATTCCCATCAGTCCCTTTGTCACCTAATGCTAAGGTCATTAGTTAATTCCAGACCCCACTGTCCATTCTGCAGACTCCATTGTCTGCTCTTGCAGAGAGCTACTAACACTTTCCCTCTCAGGGCAGAAAAAAAGTGTTTAAACCCTGGCTCTGAGTTAGATAACTTGTAGTACTTTTGATGTAGTGATCATCACTCTGCTGCTCCAATTCCTGATTTGTATCACCCTTGGATTCCTAGTCTAAGTCACGTCACTTCACTTCCTCCCACAACACCTTAAACTCTCACTATCCAAACTTTTCCTCCCTCTTCCTTCAGTTAGCCTTGGATGATTGCGAGACTGCTTGGATTTTGCGTGTGTGATTATTAATTTCTTCAGTTAAACAAACAAGCTTACATTAGAATCTCTGGATGCTTTTTCACTGCCTTAATACCAGTACACACAGGTGTAAAAGATCCTGTCAGGTTACCCCCACCCCCACATCACAGGCGTCCTCTCTGAGCTAATATTCCCCACTATTTCACAGAGGCATTGACATTGCAAGTAGACACCTGAGTCACTCATCTTTTGGGGTAACACTATCATAAGGATTTTATTGAAGAAACCCACTATTTAAATAAAGCTTATACTGACCTAAGACATAAGGAGCCTTATATGCTGCCTTGTTGTGTTGTTGCTTAATACTCCTGATTCATCTAAGACTAAACCTCACTAACAAGACCCTAAAATCCACTCAGTGATGGGCATCAAACTTCATTGTTTTTGAGGACCTATATCAATTCTTCTCGGGTTATTTGATGGAGAAGATTGGCAATTATTGTTTTCCTTTGTAGCAGAGACTGGCATTAAATCTGTGCCCACTGGGTATAATTATTTTCTTCTTTCCTAGAAATTTACCAGGAACTGGCAGCCAATGGCTCAGGGACTAGCATCAGTCCAGAGGCCAACACTTTGTGCAGTGCTAAATAACCAGTTCCATTTCTCCTAAAGCGCAATGGCTGCAAAGACAATTTCTTTTTCCAACAAAACTACCAGACCATTTCCAAAAATATCCAAGAACAATGCAATCATAAAATCCAGGACCTTGACTGTCAGATCTGAGGAAGGTAGTGCCTCTATAACCTTCCAGTCTTTCAAGACTTGTGAAAAGTTTCTGTGGTACCTCATATGGAAACACATATGTTGCCACCACCAGTCTTTCAGAGGTGAAGGACTTTTGTCTTAAAACTTTCAGGTGTTTGAAATATTTACATCACCTGAAGTAGAAACTATTTATGATGCTTATGAATATACTGCAAATAGCTGGGTTTTATCCAGCTAGAAAACTGCACAAAAGAGAAGAATCTGTTATTTGATAGTCACTTAAAATCCATTACATGTAGTAGTAGTAGTAATAATAATAACAACAACAACAACAAAATTTATTTCTATCCCGCCTCTTCCCATGGATTGAGGTGGCGAACAACAATAATGCATTAATTACATTAAAAACATTAAAAAACATACCCAATCCTCCCCACCCACCAACCCACCTAAAACCAACCCCCTAAAACACACAACAATCAACTATTAAAAGAGCAGCAAGACAGTTGGTGGGAGGAGGTGGAAGTACTAGTCTGGGAAGGCCTGTTGGAAGAGAGCAGTCTTGACTGCTTTTTTAAAGCAGTCAAGACTGGTAATATGCCAGGTCTCCTACAGCAGGCCATTCCATAACGTGGGAGCGATAGAAGAGAAGGTCCTCTAGGTAACTGCAGCCAACCTAGTTCTGACTGGATGCAGTAAATTCCTCCCAGAGGACCTTAGTGTGCGGGGCGGATTATATGGGAGAAGGTGATCCCGCAGGTAGGCTGGTCCCAAGCCATAAAGGGCTTTAAAGGTAATAACCAACACCTTGTACTGTGCCTGGAAACTAACAGGCAGCCAATGTAAAGACTTCAGAATTAGTGTCATGTGGTCAGTTTTAGGTGTACCAGTGACCAACCTGGCTGCCATATTCTGAACTAACTGAAGTTTCTGGACTAAGCACATGGGTAGCCCTATGTAGAGCGCATTGCAGAAGTCGAGCTGTGAAGTTACCAGCGCATGCACCACTGTTTTTAGGTGTTCCAGCTCCAGAAAAGGAAGCAGCTGGCGTATCAGCCAAAGCTGATAACAGGCACTCCTGGCCGCCACATCTACCTTAAAATATCAGGATTTGTAGATATAGGTCCCCAATTACTTGATATCTTGGACATCTTAATCTAAATCCAACTCTTCAGAACAGACTCCTTGAATTAACAGGAAGTTAGTAACCAAGACTTAACCAAGTTCCTATAATTCAGTGCATATACTCAAATTGGTACGAACAGCTGTCAAAGAATAGCACCATCTTCTTCTCTTAATAGCATTTTAATTGTATGAGCCTTATGCACCAAGATTCAAAGGAACTAGCACAAAGTGTATCAAACTGTAACCAGATGTAGAACAAGGACAAACATTCCTGGTGCTTCTTGACTTGCAAGCATTCATAGTGTGGCCACAAAAGGTTACTGAGCAAAAGGTATTATCATAAAGCAACTCCCTCAGTTACATGAGCTTAACAGTAAGTAGCACTTCTCCCAAAGCTGCAAGAGCATCTGGCCTGAATTTAAACTCCAAAAGCTGTTTGAGATAAGATGCTTACAGCTAGGAGGCAGAGGGACCTCATACATGGCCACTGCCATTAGTCCCCTCATCGTCAATTAGGTGGTACCTTTCATGAATTCCAGGGATAATTTTTCTGCAATGAGTGAGTTCAAAAAAAAAATGAAGAGAAGAAAATCAGATGAATAAATTCAGTCTTAAGAATGCACTGGATATTTTCTGATATCATAACATGTCACATGATGGGAGAAAAAAGCTTTCCATGCTCTAAATGTTTTTCTTCTCTTTAAAGGAAGCGTGCATTTGACAGTGTTAGTAGAAACAGCTTCACTTGATCAGGACGTGAGGTTTTAGAGGAGCCTCTTCTCACATGGTTACTAACCACATTTACATCTAACATAAAACACCTTTTGCATTACTCAGATTTTGAATTACACAAGTAAACTACACATATTGTGCCTGAAAAGGATCCTGATAATGTCTGATTTCTATCACTTCTGCTGGATCCTGCAGCTTGGACCCTGGGCCTAGAAAGACAGGCAGACCTAGTCTTTCTGCTGTTTCTCAGTGTTGACATGATATCCAGATAGTCAGCAGAACAGCAGACATACATTTTGTCTCGTACTTCAGCTTCTACGATGGCTAAAGCCTAGTGAGTTTTTAAAAAATGTCAGCTGAGAATCTGAAGTTCATGTTTCAGGAGGTGGCAGGAATGCAAGACCTCCAATTTATTTCCTGTAAGGTATCTCCTTTTGTATCATTTTCTCTAACTTGTTTGTCCAATGCCAATACAGACAAGCTTTTCAGTTACTGTACTAGTCAGGGTGCGACTTTCATGTTCTGTATGCATTCCCTGAGGCTTCCAGATCTTTTACACTCATGCAAAAAGCTTATCTTCTGAAATCACTGAGCTTTTCTCTCACATCACCAAAAATCACCTGCACTCATATCTACTGAAACAAAACAACATGGGTTGTTATGGAGTCTTCTGATTCCTTTAAGAAAAAGAAACTATGATATGAGTGTTCATAGGCAAGAGCCTATTCTAGTAAATATAAGTGGAAGTCTGCTATATAGTAAGACAAACTTACAGCAAGCTAGTGAGGCATTGGAAATTTTATTCCCATTTCATTCAAAGGGCTAGTACTAAGGACAGAACAACAATTATTTATTAATTATCTGATTTATAATAACTTTTGCTCAAAAATGTATTAAGTAATGCAGACACTGGCATTACACAATGCCTTTATCTCCAGATACACTGTTTGGATTGCTTTAGTGCAGAATTTTGTTTTAGAGCATAACATAGATAACCTGGGCTAATATTTATAATACAAAAAGAAAGAACACAGCACACTACCAGAAGAGTCTTTTGTCTATACATGCCTCATATTTCAGTTTACAAGGCATACAATCAGCAGTTTAAACATAATTTTTACCAGGAGCATTCATACTGGCTTATGCCTACATCTAGGGCATTCATTCAGTCCACATCCCCTTTTCCTTGCTCTCATGGACCCAGCCCCTCCTGCTTCCCCTTCCCCTTGCTTTCCCCATTTCTGACAACAGACTTCCAATGCTTTCCACCTGTCTTTTCTAATCGAAAAGAGATGGATGTGGGAAACTATATTCCATCAGGAATTGTTCCCCAAGCACTCTGAAGTGACTCCCAAAGCTCCTTCCCCTGAAGAGGAAGGGGGGCATGAGTGTATGCGCGCATGTATGTCTGTGCATGTGTCATAAGTAAATGAATGGCTGTGGATATACGTGTACACAGGGAATGATGAAACTGAAAGCCATCAACACTGCTCCTTATTACTTGTAGTACCTGAGCCAGCAGAGACTTTACCCTCCCATTACCAACTAACAGCCAGCTCATGTTAAGAAAGTGGAATATTTGCTGGATTTCTGTTTTTTACATTGTAGTTCTTACTTGGAAATTTGTTGCACAGCTGGAGGGAAGGAAGAAGTATGGTGTTAACAGACCAAGTGAGAGAAAAAGTGATTAGACCTTTTATGTCTGTAAGAGAAAGTCAGACAATCTGGATCACTTTTGATTTTACTAAGTGATTTAAACCAAACTGAAGTTGACATTTTATGCTAACATTTTCAAATTTTATAAAATGTTCATATGGTTCCCAGAATGTATAAACTGAATATATGATTGGAAGCTGTTATTTCGGAATGTTCCAGGTAAGGAGACAGATCTAACTCATATTTATCAAGAGCTAGATGGAAGAGATAGTAATTGGGAAGAGACAGTAATTCTTAGAGGAATAATCTGCCCAACAAATTTAGCAGGAACCACACTTGGTTTGTTTTTTTCAACTGAGTAGGATGACGGTGACATGTACGTGAGGAAATCCACATCTTCTTGCCAGGGTCAGATCACTTGCCATGAAGGTTTAGACTTTTAGTGGCCTTTTGCTCTTCCATCTAGTAAAATGATCCACCCTCAGATTCTGAAGGATTTACCTGCTGGTACCACTTAGCTTCTTTTCAAAGCTGCAGTCACTCTAGTGAATACAGAGGTGATCACCACTTAACTCAATCATGCCAAAGCAATCTTTGCCTTTGGGCAGAGTTCGGGCAGCTCTTTGGTACATGCCTGAGCAGAAAACATTGAAGCATGAGTAGAAATTTCTAGAACACAGACTGAATCTAACCAAACACAGATTGAAGTTTTTTCAAAACCAAGTCTTCTATCTTTACATCTTCTCAGTATCATGTAGCAGAGCTTTTCCAAGTGTTTTACAGCCTGTTGCAATTCAGATCAGGGAGAAAAATCATAGAAACCTTGGCACCACACTGTGCCAGGCTTATAAAAGACTGCTCTAGTTTTATTGGATTAATTTCAGTTGTTGAGGCCTGAGAAAATGGATAGGGCACGTGGGCAAATTCCATCCATCAGCTACATGCTTCACCCTTGCACTCTATGGTTTATTATATGTAATAGGAATAGAATGGGCAGTTGAATAGTGGCAGTGCTAAATTTCTCCTTGAAAGATGAGGTCCTTCTGACCTTAATGGCAGTTAGACCAGACTTGAAGCAGCCTAAACTGGACTAAGAAGATGTCAACTACTATAGCTCAGCGGTTAACATCCTGTTCCTGAGCAAGGACCACAGCAGGTGGTTGACGGCCAACTCCAAACACCATTTAATGAAAATGATCGCTGAAATACATTTCAGTAGGACTTCAGGCCTGGTTTTGGAAAAGAAACTCAGAATGACCTTTGCAGAGAAGAGATAGAGGGGTATATCTCTGTTGACTTTCTTGAATGTCTCACTGGTTTTCAACATTGCTGCCTTTCAACACCATCTGGGCAGGCTGTTTGAATTAGGTCCTGGATGTAATGTGTTGCAGTGATTCTGATTTTACTACAAGTATGATGGCAGATTCCAGAAGAAGGTGCTGTCTCTTGGCAGTTAATGCTATTGGCTCCACAGGACGTCTTAAGTAAATCAATCTTCAGTGTTTTGAGACTGAGATAGCCAAATGCACAAAGAAAATGGAACACTGGACAGAGATGTATATGTAGGTGGCACAGCAAAGGCAATATATTATTCATTTACAAGAAGTGTTTAGACAAGGAAAAGTGTTTAAAGCAAACAGAGGCAGACTGAGAACAGATCCGCAGGACCTCATGAAAAGGGAAAGGGTATAAAAAGGCTATTTTCTTGGAGAAACATTGTGCAAATAATTAGGTAAGAGGAGAACAAGCTGAGGTATCAGAGAAACCTAGGGAATTAAAAAAGTCAATCAGACAAGGATTTTTACTCATAACTAAGGGTCCATCATGTCAAGGCTTGTTCATGACTTTTGAAACTTTATTCGTCATAATTTAATGTTGCATTCATTAATGAAAGGTAATGCAATTTAAACAAAAAGACAGCATGTGAATCTAACCTGTGATATATAAATAATTATTGAAACTCTTTTGAAAATGAGTGCAGCATTTAACTGGGGAATGCAGTATTTCAGGTGGCACATACACACACTATTCTGGATGAAATATACCAAATGTCATAGGGCATATCTCATCCACTGCCTTGAGAAGAAAACTGTGGCCATGAAGTTAAGATAGCTAGCAATCTAAGGCTAGGAGGTGGTAGTATGCTGAACTGCCTTCTTTTCCTCAGTCATTTAATAACAGAGATGGCCATTTCCAAGTAGCAGGGGAGAAGGTAGGGAAAAAATGTCAGTCTCAAGGGCTTAAGTTGATTTAATGATCCTATGATTTACCATGATTAAAAGATCATTACTTGACAGGTAACATGCCCCTCCTACTCCTCTGCAAGTTTCCAAGGAGCCTCAATGTCATTAATGCTAGTCAGATTCAAACCCTATACAGATAACATTATAAACAGTTAATAATAACAATACTGGTTAATAATAACTGCCAGTCAGAGTTAATCAACCCTAAGTTTAATGCTGTCGTAAGCCTTCAAAACCAAAGTGATATCAGACGTAGGAGAATTTACGTATAAGGGGCAGGAGTATGAGACCCTGTAGCCTGCTCTGGGGCCCTTAACTAAATCCTCATGCAGTCAGAGCGAAAATAAGACTACAGGAAGAAAAACAACAAATAAGTATTTATGTTGCTGTAAGCAAGCTTAACTATAAGAATATGATTTTAAAGGGGTGTTTTAGAACAAGAAAAATAATGTATACATTCTAAAAACTTTGATAAAAGTAGCTTAAGATTGATTTTTTTTTACCTTTAAATTTAATGTCCAGACCACTGAATTCTAGTTCAACTCCTTGAAGTGCCTCTCCCAGTGTTTCGTGATAGTGACCAATGCTCTTTTTTGATCCACCACAGAAAGGGAGAGAGAAGTATTTATATGTCTCCTGGCGATTGTGATATGGTCCTACAGTATTCATCCATAAAACAACTTCTTCTTTATCTTGGTACTGAAAAAAACACAATGAAAAATAAAAAAAAATTATAAACAGGTGCATTCCTTAATGTGGAAGAGCTACTCATGGGGACATACAGGAATAGTGCTTTAAAAATTAGAAATGCATATAGAATGGAAAACTTTTCTTAATTGCATCTATTTTCTGTTAGTAGCACACAGTTTGGCCTAAACTGCATTGGCCAGCAGAAGCAATGCGGTGACCTTCATATGTTTTACACTGAAAGCCCACCAGTGCCAGCCAGCATGGCCAATGGTCAGGGATTAGTCCAAATAGCTAGATCATGGCTGGGTAATGGTTAGTCCTCTATATGTTGTAGGACTGCAAGTCTGATGAATCTTGGCCAGCAGAGCCAATGGTGAGAGGATGATGGGAGTTGCAGCCAACATCTGGAAGTCTACAAGCTGCCCACTCCTGACTTAGAAGACAATCAGTTGCTTACCCTAAATGACACACATTAACCAACTACACTTTAGATTGGTTGCAATTTTTATATTGGCCTGAGAAGATCCAGGACTTCCTCCTGATTTCTAATATGCTTAGCCATTCGATATTAATTTCCTGCAAAGGCATATTTTGCTGTCCACTGGAGAAACCTCAGTTCTATTATCAGACAAGACAAAAGTGCTACTGGTCAATGAAAAGACAGGTCTGAAAAACAGGGATTTAGCCTGTGTTAGAAGTGGTTATATTCCACTTGAAAATGCAAGTGCACAGTTTGGAGACTGTCAGTAAAGTCCTAGTATATGGAGCAAAAGGATACTAGATAAAAAGTGGAATGCTCCTTAATCAGGCAAAGGCATTCTGTCTGTCCACTGAGGAAAAAATGTAATTCTTGTTTGGGGAAGAATTAATTGGACAATCTAGGAACTAATTCAGGAATTTGGTTTATATGCCATTTTTATATTGTCTGACCTTCTTGGGTAGCTTTCTCTCTTGTCTGTCTTATGGCTACTGTGTATTTCTTTAAAAGGCATGTTCCCTGCTAAAAATACAAATATGGAGGGAAGAGAGAGAACTGAAATTACTGCAGTGTTCAGGAAGTTGTAAGTGCTCAGTAGATTTTTCTGCCAAGATAAAGGATAACAGGCCATGAATTATAACGGTTGCTATGACTGGCTTGCCATTATATCACAGTCATATCAGCTCTATATCAAATTCAGATATTCCTTTAAACGCAGTTATTTAAAAAGAAGTCTAGCCTGAATTAACATTTAAGGCATTGTAAACTATGGTTTATGAAGCTATGAATAACATTTTGCTCCATTCTACCCTTCTATACTATGTCAACATAGGACCGAAGCCCTTGTCTTATCTTGAAAGTCACTGGAATTCATTGCCTTGTCTTAATTAAGGAACTCTAGCTTCAAATCAATGTTATATCTCAGATGCAAAAAAAAAAAAAGTACAAAACAAAGCTCTTGTGTCAATCCTTCTGATGAAATTACTTTATGGCCCCTCTTCTGTACACCACATCTAGGACTAATATACTGTGAGAGAGGGCCTTGTCCGCTGTGGCATCCTAGTTGTAAACTTCCCTCAACTTGGAGGCCTAAACAGCACAAAGTTAAAACACTTTGGGATCTAAAGAGTTTGCCCCAATCGAACATCATGATGCAATAAAAAAGTCCACAACAAAAAAGACAAGGGCATTTTTCAACACCAGGAAATATGATCTGTTAAATACATAATAAAGCCAATGTCATATTTTGCCAGTCTATGACATATGGCAGGTGATTGGTTTTTGCCACATGCATTCAATATTTTTCATGATATACCAATTTTTATGATGTCTATATATTTTATTTGTTTATTTATATGAAGATATTTATACCCCACCTTATATCAACAGATCTCAGAGTGGCTTACAAATAGCACTAAAATAGGTTAAACAGGTTTAAAATAGATAATTTAAATATGCTAAAAACATATTAAACAATATAATGAGTTAAAAAGAGATTTTAAAATTTTTAAAATAATAAATAACAGTCACTGCAATGAATTTTAGATACACAGTGTTCTATTTCCTTTTCCCCACATTATCTACTCTCACACCTTAAGCATTTACCTGGTATTTTTCTGTCTCAAATTTGGTACATTCAAACTTCTCTTTTTATCTTCCATTCTGTAATTGCTCTCTCTATCCAACATCCCCAGCACCAACTACTTTGTTAATTAGACACAGCATCTTGGTTTCAACTTAATTCTTTCGTTCCCTATATTCAATTCTCTTGCACGTCATGCTACTTCTGTTTGTGCCATATTAAAAATCCATTCTCTCCTTTCAGCCATTTACCTGTTACATATTCTCGTCTTGTCCTTCCTCAGTCCTCCTAGTCCAGGATTCCAATCATACACCACTTTCTAATTCAGAGCATTCAATGCTCCTATTTATATTGCTTCACTAATTTCCTCTTCCTTTCCAGCTTCAACATTTAAAAACTTCACAGGTTCATATTTCCACCTCTTTCTGTTCTTATACACCTCCACACGTGATCTTTAGTATGATCATCTGAGCAAACCTTCTTCACTGATTTTATGCATTTTGCCCTTGCTTCCCCTTACACCTCAAAATTCCCACCAGAACCTGTGTATGATCTTATCTCTTTCTTGCACAACACACTGCAAAACCAATCTTTGCTCTCTTCCCAACCCACTTAAAACACACAACCAGAACAGCACACAAGTATTTGCCCAAGTCTGATTTGGGAGCTTGAGCTAAGTCCTCAAGGGCTACAAAGAGTGCCAAAAAAAGCACCTGGGGGCTTCATTTTCCCTACTCCTGCAGTAAGGCCCCACATTCTATTCTTCCCTAGTTCCTTGTCCAGTTTTCTTCCTTGCTGCTATCTGCTTTGGCTCCACCCTTCAACCTACAGCAGACACAACATCTGGAATTAACATTAAAAGTTTGAACAATTTTTTGGAGAACCCTGCTGCATAAGCTCTGGAGAAATGAATGGGGAAGGGGCCCAAGATGGTCTGAAAACCCAGCTCTATAAAGAACAGTTCAGCGAGCTAGGTATGCTTACCCTAGACAGCAGGTGATATAGTAGCCCTTCTCAAATATTTGAAAGGTTATCATGTAGAAGACGGTTTTCTGCTGCACCAAAAGTTAGGATCCAAATGAAAAAGTTCAAGTTATAAGAAAGGAGATTCTGATGAAACATTACAGAAGAGCACTTCTCAATGGTAAGAACAGTTCAACAGTGAAACAGAAAGGAAGTATATTCTTTTTTGTCAGAGGTTTTTAAGCAGATGAACAGCCAGTTGCCAAAGATGCTTCACCTCTGGAATCCTGCACTGGCAGGAATGACCCCTGAGATCCTTTGCAACTTTATAAAGTTATGTATAACAGCTTTTGCACATACTGTTTTGTTTTTACCACTGCTCCTCATGTTTCTTTTTTCTTTTTTACTCTAAAAATCTGGCTTGAAAGCTTCAAAAAGCAGAAACATCTTTTACGTATAATCTACAGCGTATATACAGGGATATCTCACTTAACAAAGCCTCTAAGAAAGGCTCTTTAAGTCTCTTTATGGTCACTCAGTCCTGTCCCCTTTTCTTCCTCATCCTCTGACTAGCTGGATTTTTTAGCAGCATCAGCCTTGGGAGGATGGTGAAGAACGGCTGAAGAAACAGTGATTCTAGCTATAGGTTTGCAGCAGTGTGTCTGTAGTAAATGCAATAAAGCTGGGAGAAATGTAATTCTAATTTAGCAATTCTATTGTAAATACATGTGTCTGCCTACCACAAGCAAAGTAAAGAGCAGCTGCTCTGAGAACCCCTTACTGATCACGCGTGAACAGGGAAAAAGTGAAAGCAGGTAAGTCTGCCTCACTAGCTATCCCTAGCATGTTTAAAAAAACAACAACTTTGATTTGTAAATCTGACCACCAAAATCATAAAAAAGGAGGAGACTAGTGAAAGACTAGCCAGAGGGATGTAATGGTATGAGTGTTGGGTTCAATTCCTCACTGAGCCATGGAAACTCACTGGGTGACCTTGGGCACATCACACTCTCTCCCCAGAAAATCCCACAACAGGTTCACCTAATGGTCGCCATAAGTTAGAAATGACTTGAAGGCATACAACAACAAGAAGTGCAAAACACACAAACAAAAAAATAACAAACTTCCCTGGATATAGTTTGGAAGCAGCATTCCATCAGTTTCCAGAGGGTTCACAATGTTTTTTAGTTATGCAAAGCTTACCAGAACTGATTGTTTCACTTCATGTGTGTATACTGTTAGTTTTGGACAAAAAAATTTGATGAAACACACTGAACTGCTGTTGTTTTCTATGGTGTAGGAACCTATTCCTATTCTTTCTGTGTTATTTTGCCCAAATTTTCTGTTAAAAAAAAATAATGCCTAGGAACACATCAGCTTCATTAACTGAGGTATAGCTGTAATGTGTGCATAACATATTACAGCCACAAACTCCTGAAGAGCTGCTGCAGAAAGTACGCATACCAAAAACTGCCACTGCCCTTAGTACCTTTCAGCAGCACTAGATAGAATTTAAAAACTGAGCGCTTCATCTAGTGGAACCAAACTATGCAACACCCCAGGGAAGGGTATCAAAAAGATACTTTTTTTTCAAGAAGCTTTATCAGGTGTTATTTTAAAATACTGTAGCCGATGGCTTTCTTTTAGCTGTTAACTGTGTGGGTTTTAAGTTGCCTTATTTTCTATTTCATTTTGCCACTCTGAATATTCTTGATGCCGAAGTGCAGAGCAGAAAAGTTGAGGAAACACAAGTTAAATACCAAGTTCTAATGTCTCAATGCCAAGTGGTGTCACACAAGTTGATACTTACTCCTTTGATTCACTCACTTGTAATCAGGAAATGTACTGTATTTGCTAGTTCATAAGACCCAAGTTTCCCCCGAAATATACTGTTTGAAAATGGGGTGTGTCGGGCACCTTGATTGAAAATAAAAACGCTGACATAGTCTCTCAAAGACTGAAAGGGAAATCAGACGATGAAATTCAGAAAGAATGGCAAATTGTAGGTGATTGCTGGGTGACCTTTGATAGAAGTCTATAATTCATGGTAATATGTGGAAAAATTTCATTGTGATGATTACGGCAGATATCATGAAGCAGGAATATGGTAATGGAAATGCTATGTACTAACGTGTAAAATGGCTGGAAAATGCAGTACAATGATATAACAATGTTAAGAGATTTTGGAAATGAAGTCTAGATCAGTTTGGAAGATACAAGAAATAATTCATGTGAAATAGCAATAATAAATGGTTGTTTTAATTGTGAAACTTTAATAAAATGATATTATAAAAAAAGAAAAAGAAAATGGGGTGTGTCTTATATGCTAGTGTGTCTTATAGGCTGGCAAATATTATTTGCCAATGTATAAATGGGGTGTGTCTCATACGTGAGCGCGTCTTATACACCAGCAAATATGGTATTTTTGGCCTACTTCATAAGACTACTGTAAGATAACATTGTGACAGTCTTGGACACATGCTACAAAGATTACAACTACTACAATCTACTCTCATTAATACATACCCAGTACAACTGCAAAACAACCATATTTTGTTTAATAACATAGATGGCTACATGTTCAAAAGCACAAACAGCCAACACTTTTTATCGCCAATTTCAGTGGAACTGACCTACAGTAAAAGCACTGGGAGTGTGTTTTGCTAGGCTAAAGTTGCCAACAAATGGTGTCACTCAGACTGATGGCCTTTCTGCCTTAAACTGTTCTAGTGCTATTATTCCACTTTTCAACATCCTATGGAATCCTGGGGTTTGCAGTTCAGGGAGAGGCCTTTAGAAACCTCAGCCAGAGGGCTCTTTGGCCTCAGTAAACTACAAACCCCAGAATTCCACAGGATTGTTGAAAGTAGAATAATAGCACTATAACAGTGTAGTGGGAAAGGCCCAAGTTTAACACGGAAATCTGTAACAATAGTTTATTTTACAGATATTTTTCTTTTGGTAAAACATATCTAGATGTCAGTTTTTATGTAACACTTTTGACAAAAACACAGTTTGCGTATTTTTAAAAAGCCTCACAACGCATCATTGCATCGCTAAATGAAAATGTTCTCTTTCGCCTTCAGTCTTTAAAGGGGCCGAGGCACTCCAAACCGTGACTAGAGCCGTTTCCGCACTAGACTGTTGTAGCGCTACGATCCCACTTTCAACATCCTCCGGAATCCTGGGGTTTGCAGTTTAGGGAGGGGCCGCGCGGCCCCTCCCTAAACTGCAAACCCCAGGATTCCGGAGGATGTTGAAAGTGGGATCGTAGCGCTACAACAGTCTAGTGCGGAAACGGCTCGGGTTGCCTTGAACTGAGCGGGACGCAACGCCGCTCAGTGTTGGACAGCAGAGAATCCTGGCCTCGGTTCAGGGAGAACTCGGAAGTTCCCTTTCGTCCCTTCGGAGAAGTCGGGCGCCGAGGAGCCCTCAGCTCTCAAGTATCGACAGAGCAGCAACTTTCGGGCACCCAGAAAAAAGACCCTCCTCAAGGAACAGCCCCGTGTGCGACGCAGCGCGAAAACGCCTCCGGTCTCTGCCGCCTCTAAGCCGCCAAGAAGGGCCGGAAGGGACCCAACTCCAGAGGAGGCTCAGGAGACAAGGGGCCGCCCCTCAGCGGGATGCGCTCAGGCGAGGCGAGGCGAGCGGACTACCGAGGGGAGGGGAGGGGAGGGGAGGGGAGGGCGCCGCCTACGCCCTGTCCCTTCAGGCCCGCCGCGGCCCTCACCGTGTGCTCATGTTCGTCGGCCCGGCCGCGCGAAACCAACAAGGCCACCAGGCACCACAGGAAACCTGCCGGCGACATCCCCATCTCCGCCAGCCGCCACCGAAGAAAAGGAGGCGCCGCTTCCGCCGTTCCCGCCACGTCATCCGGGCGCACACCGGAACAACCGCTACTTACGGCGGCCGACAGCACCCAAAACCCGCCTAATTCGCAAGCGGGCGGCGGGGAGACGAACGCTGCCCCTTGCGCGATGGAGTGACGCGGGAAGGAAGCGTTTTATTGGTGGCGGCTTTCAACGAGGGGGCGGGGCGACCCGAGCCCTCAATCTGTGGCGCGGGGACTGTCAGCGCCGCCAGCTCTCCTTCCAGGCGCGGAATTTTACTGAGGAGGCGAACCTCGCTGAGGCCGTTTCCGCACTAGACTGTTAATAGCGCTATTATTCCACTTTCCACATCCTATGGAATCCTGGGGCCTTTGAGGCCCCTCCCTAAACTGCAACCCCAGGATTCCAGAGGAGGTTGAAAGTGGAATAATAGCGCTATAATAAGCTAGTGCGGAAATGGCCTGAGTCAAACTCCAGTTAACCCGAACGCTTCCATAGCAGAATGGAACTGAGAAAGGGAAAGAGGTGCGCTAATTACGGAGAGAAGAGCAGGGACCTCGCTTCACACTACACAGTTAAAGCGCTATGATGCCACTTCAGTTGCGCTGGCTCCATCTCTGGGGCCATTTCCGCACGAGCCTGTTATAGCGCGATGATTCCCCAGGATTCCAGAGGAGGTTGAAAGTGGAATCATCGCGCTATAACAGGCTCGTGCGGAAATGGCCTGGGTAATCCTGCGCTTTGCGCTGTAGGGAAACGTATTTAGAATTGTGGGCCAGAGAGCTCCTCCAGCGTGTCCCCAAACCACAAACCCTAGGATTCCATAGGACACAGTCATGGCAGTTAAAGTGGAATCATAGCCCACAACTGTGTAATATTAATGGGTCCTAAAATAAGGTGTGGACCAGAATATCACCACAGTGTATGCACCAAGAATAATTTGATCATTTATATGCTAAATTATTGCGTGGGTTCAGAGTAGGTTGTGTCAGTTTTTCTAAATGAAATGCAAAACACTTAGGCTTAAAGAATTGTGCTCTCCTAAAGTGCTCAGCATCTTTCCATTATTTCTTGTACTTAGAATTCAGATTCAATTTGACCTCTCAGAACACAAACCTTTAGTGCAATGTTCTCTAATCACCCAGTGCATTCCTTAACAGCTGAAAAGATGCTTGATAAATGCTCTGAATTTTTATTTATCATCATAGTGACACTTTTATAAAGCAAGTATTTGGTCTGAGTAGTGGATTGTTAATTATGATTTGTTGAATAAGTTGTTTTTCTTAAAAAAAAAATCTGGACAGAGATGGATGGTGATGACAAGGTAAAAGCTTCATATTTTGTCCATAACAGATAAACAAAAGTAGCAGTAAAAGAAGGCAGGAGAAGTACAAGTGGAAGAGAAAGAAAGAGAGATTAAACCATTCCTTGGGAATTATGTCAAGAAACTTGAGGGACCGGAGCCCTGCTTCATTGCAAAGTGATTCTCCTGAACCTGGTAGCTTCCTAGATGTGCTGGACAACAATTCTAGCTAGTCAATTCTATCTGATAATAGATGTGTTGGACTAAAATTCCCACTATTTTAACCAACCAGTTCAATCCAATAGTATAAGTTATAGTCTAACAACACCTGGTGTGTGGAGTTTCACTTGCCAATGAGTCCCCTGTCATTGTCCAATACAGTTATGTGTGATACCAGGCCCACAATTATAGTATCCGCCTCATGGCACAGAACTCAAAACCCAAGCTGAGAAGATCATTCGAGAATGTGGACCAAAAGCCCCAGACCAGGGCAGTGACAGTATTGTCAACGTGGTCAGACAATCAAACATTTAAAGAAATGTCTGCATTTTATGTGCATATGTACATATATATCAACAACTTGCTGCTTCCTTCTGTGCCATTCTAGCTTGTCCAGATAGTACCACCAGTTAAAAGTCTCCACTGGCAAGTAAAGCTTTGGCTGGGCTAACATTAGTAGAACTGGTGTTAACATGGTAGCTGAAGGACTGGCAGGCAATGCAGTATAAATTCATAAATTCATCACAGTTACTGCCCACCTCCTCTTCCACTATTGTCACAATTCAGATATACGAGCCAAGTAAGACAGCTAGGGAAGTTCTCACTGACATTGCAATTAAGGAAGGGAGAATTCTTATATGCACATAAAATGCAGACATTTTTTTAAACGTTTGATTGTCTGACCATGTTGACAATACTGTCACTGCCCTGGTCTGGGGCTTTTGGTCCACATTCTCGAATGATCTTCTCAGCTTGGATTTTGAGTTCTGTGCCATCAGGTGGATACTATAATTGTGTACACTATGAGTACCTTGGGGGCTAGGGATGCCAACTGGTTCAAAAAATACCAGACAGTCTAGATTTCCAGACTCTGGCGCTGAGAGAACAGAAAGTTGCTGTGCTTATTCTAACTTAGCTTTCCATTTTGATTGTACCTGAGCAATGAATGCATAACTGTATTTCCTAAGAGCAGCAGAAAGATGTAGAGATGTGTGAGAGTGAC
>CAOLHI010006143.1:0-42360 GCA_948474755.1 Ctenosaura bakeri
TGAATACTTTGCGCTTTATTTCTTAATTTTCCTCAACTGTCATTCTAGGCCTATCTTATTTTGTGCTGGTAATATGATGTCATCAGCATGTTTTCAATTATGCTTCTTTCTCCAATTTTCACCTCTCTTTCAACAGAGTCTAATCCTGTTTTCCATGTGATGTATTCTGCATATCAATTAGACAGACAGGATTACAAACTTCAAACTTATCTGACCCTGTGATGTCATGGAAAGTTCACAGAAAATGTTGTTTTATTATCAAGGTAATTAGGTTTTATATGTATTGAATAACATAAGTAACTAGCATATATACCCGGCATTGCCCAGGATTTTGAGATCCTGTGCCTCTAATTCCCCAAACTGTCTTGTACAGTACCTGTAACTTTTCCCCATATTCCTCAATCTAATCTGTATTCAGTTATTAATTTATAGAGGTTGGGTTCCTGAGGGAATATATTGCCCTTCTCCCTGCTGCTACACCTCATCTCCATAGCAACTGGTCTATTCAAGACAGACACAGTTGACTGAGGCCCAAGAGCTCTCTGGCTGAGAATTCTGAAGGCCCCTCCTTAAACTGCAAATCCCAGGATTCCACAGAATCTTCTCAGGCAGCCAATCATATGAGGTCTTTGCTTGACACAGACAAACTTTGACTTCTATATCTTAGAAGATGGTGTTAGGAGTGAGTGAGTGAATGGAATCTTGATAGTGAGAGGCCACTGGTGGAGTGTTTGAAGGAATCTAAATAAAGATGGTGGTTGACACTTGGTCTGGCAGTTGGGAGTAGAGAGACTGATGTGGTATATGGGGTGAGTGAGGAGGATTAGAGTTAAGAGTCAGTCAGGTTTAGGAATTAATGAATGTGGCATTTGTTTTAAATGAATTAAATTATTAATCTATTTTGTTACGCTCAACTTCGCTCAATAAAGTGTTGTTTTCATGTATCATAAGCTTTTGGCTTCCAAAATTCTAAATATAGAAATATTGGGTTCAGGCACAGTCTCTGTGGTGGCAGCAGAGATAAAGAGAGTTGGTGTCCAATGGGAACAGAAATTGTACAATATTCTGCACAGGAACCTAAAAGGCATCTAGTAGGTCTCCACAGTGGTGACTATAGCTTTCGGAAAGTCCTCCCTCTAGGTGATAGCAGTGAGATTGGTAGAAGTCTTCACATATGGTGGCACTAGAGACATAGGTAGAACCTGAGACCTTGTGGAAGACCAGTGCAATAAAGGGACAAATGGAAATCATTCTGATTCTCCTGACAGAGGAGAGAGCAGAGGAGAGCTGGGTCTGTGAAGACATCCTAGACCAGGTGTGTTTACAGGCTTGTGGGGCTGTCCTTGTTTTTGCTGTTTGTGTGCTTGCTATTGTTTGCTTCCTATTGTGCTGGCCGTGGGCTCTGCCTGATCACACGGTCTGACTAACAAAGGGGAGGAGGCAGCTAGTGGGGAGGAGCTTTATTAGGAGCTCCCAACGAGCCTCTAGCTCATTTCCCAGAGGAGAGAGCAGAGGAGAGCTGGGTCTGTGAAGACATCCTAGACCAGGTGTGTTTACAGGCTTGTGCGGCTGTCCTTGTTTTTGCTGTTTGTTTGCTTGCTATTTTGCTGGCCGTGGGCTCTGCCTGATCACACGGTCTGACTAACAAGGGGAGGAGGCAGCTAGCGGGGAGGAGCTTTATTAGGAGCTCCCAACGGCACGCCCCTTCGGCGCGCGCACTTGAACTCCTTTACTTCAATCCTCCAAGTTTAACCTTTGACAATCAATAGAGCTAACATGGCTTACACAGCTGAATTTCAGAAAGAAAGCCCAATTATTCTTTCTCGAGCTTCGTCCTGTACTACTCTCTGTAGTTTCAAGGATGGAAAGAGGGGGAGCTGCTGCAGTCACCTGTAACACTTGTGGCATGTTCCTTTTCTTGCCATAAGAGGTTCTCGGGTACACCTGCACCAAGTGCAAGCTGGTCACCTTCATGGAGGAGAAGGTTCGCCAGCTGGAGGCAAGAATTTCTGATCTCCATCTTATTAGGGAAGGGGAGGAGTTTTTGGATAGGGCTGAAAAGACCTACCGGAAATCCAAATGCACGGAGGAGCTGCCAGATCAGGAAGTCAGTACACTGTGCCAGGAAACGGAGGCTTGGGCGAATATCACACGGAGGAGTAAAAGGACCAGGAAGGTAACAGAGACTCTTAACCTACACAATCGCTTTGATGTACTTGGCCTTACAAACAATGAGGAGCACTACGCGGAGGGAACAGAATGTCAACAAGAAGGAATCCAACTTCGGCAACAGGAACTAGATCAACGCTCCCAGCCTCAACAGAATGCTCAGGCAGTCCTAGTAGAACATGCTCGTCAAGGAGCCCAGGACAAGCCTCAGAAGAGGCGAGTTCTGGTTGTTGGGGACTCTTTGCTCAGAGGAACCGAAACGGCAATTTGCAAACCGGACAAGCACAATCAAGAGGTCTGCTGTCTTCCTGGGGCCAGGATCCACCACATAACAGAGAGGCTAACCAGGCTGGTCAAACCCACTGACCATAAGCCCCTCATTTTAGTTCATGTCAGAACCAATGACACTGCGAGGAGCAGCTTTTACCACATTGCAAAGGACTACGAGCGTATGGGGACGAAGCTTAAGGACCTTGGTGCGCAGGTGGTCATTTCGTCTCTCCTCCCTGTTCAACGATACGGCGCACGTAGGAAAAGGGCAATAGCAGAGGTCAACAACTGGCTCTGCACATGGTGCCGCCGGCAACGGTTTGGGTTTTTGGAACATGGCCTGAATTTCCATGAACATGGGCTTCTGGCGAGGGATGGGTTCCACCTCATGAAACTTGGCAGGAATGTTTTTGCAAACAGTCTTGCAAGGAGGATTAAGAGGTCTTTAAACTAAGTTCCACTGGGGAGGGAGACAATATTATTCAGGGCAAGGACTCGGAGAGCACAGGGGGAAAAGGCCCAAATGATACTGGACAAGTAGTACAAGCGACCAATGGCAGGAGTAGAAACAATAGTACAGGACTTGCAGGAAGGGCCCGGAGACTTAAATGTCTCTACATTAATGCAAGGAGTATGGGAAACAAGCAGGATGAACTTGTACTCCTAGTACAACAAAATAAATAAACGATTTGATAGGCATCACTGATACCTGGTGGGATGAGTCTCATGATTGGAATATAGGAATAGAGGGGTATAGCCTATTTTGTAAAAATAGACCGAACAAGAAAGGAGGAGGAGTAGCCTTGTATGTCAAGGATGTTTTCACCTGTGAAGAGATCCAGGACTTAAATCCAGAAAGCCAGGTAGAGAGCATTTGGGTAAGAATTAAGGGAGTGAGAAACAATAGGGATATTCTGGTGGGGGTTTACTACAGACCTCCAACCCAGGTTGAGGACTTGGATGATGCCTTCCTCAACCAAATAACTGCACATTCAAAGAGCAGAGATGCAGTAATAATAGGAGATTTCAATTACCCAGATATATGCTGGCAGTCAAACTCTGCCAAGACAGCAAGGTCCAGCAAGTTTCTTGCTTGTCTTGCAGACAACTTCATGATCCAGAAGGTGGAAGAGGCCACAAGGGGATCAAATATTCTAGATCTGATCCTGACCAACAGGGATGACCTTGTTAATGAGGTAGAAGTGGTTGGATCTTTAGGGGGGAGTGACCATGCCCTGTTGGAATTTGGCATTCAGTGGGAAGGAGAAGATAAGTGTAGCCAGACACTCATCTTAGATTTTAAAAAAGCGGACTTCTGTAAACTTAGGGAGCTGCTGGCTGGAATTCCGTGGTCAGGAATAGTGAAAGGGAAAGGAGTTCAGGAGGCATGGGAGTTCCTTAAAAAGGAGATACTGAAGGCACAGTCTAAAACTGTGCCAATAAGGAGGAAAAATGGAAGGCATCTGAAGAAACCAGAATGGTTGACTAAAGAACTCTCAGCTGAGCTAAGTGTTAAGAGAAACATGTATAGGAAATGGAAGAAGGGGGAAACCACCGAAGAAGAATTTAAGCAAGTAGCTAGGAGATGTAGGGAGGAAGTCAGAAAGGCTAAAGCACAGAACGAACTTAGGCTGGCCAGAGACATTAAAAACAATAAAAAGGGCTTTTTTAAATATGTCCGCAGCAAAAGGAAAAAGAAGGAGACAGTAGGGTCGCTGCGCAGAGAAGATGGTGAATTACTCACAGGGGGGAGAGAAAAGGCAGAACTACTTAACACCTTCTTTGCCTCAGTTTTTTCCCAGAAGGATACAAGCACTCAACCTGGCGGTTGGGGAGCAGGGGAGGAAGCAGAGGAAATGAGGCACATAATAGGTAGAGAGGTGGTACAGGAATACCTGGACACATTGGATGAATTCAAGTCTCCAGGGCCAGATGAACTGCATCCTAGGATATTAAAAGAGCTGGCAGAGGTCATTTCAGAACCGCTTGCTATAATCTTTGAGAAATCTTGGAGGACAGGAGAAGTTCCAGCAGACTGGAAGAGAGCAAATGTTATCCCCATCTTCAAGAAGGGAAAAAAAGAGGACCCAAGTAATTATCGCCCAGTCAGCCTGACATCAGTAACCAGAAAGATCCTGGAGCAGATCATTAAGCAGTCAGTTTCTAAACATTTAGAAAGCAACGCGGTAATCACGAGAAGTCAACATGGATTTCTCAAAAATAAGTCATGCCAGACTAATCTTGTCTCTTTTTATGATAGAGTTACTAGCTTGATAGATGAAGGGAATGCTGTGGATGTAGCATATCTCGATTTCAGTAAGGCCTTCGACAAAGTTCCCCATGACATTCTTGCAAAGAAGCTAGTAAAATGTGGGCTGGACAGGGCTACTGTTAGTTAGATTTGTAACTGGTTGACCGACCGAACCCAAAGGGTGATCACGAATGGCTGCTTTTCAACCTGGAGAGAAGTGACTAGCGGGGTGCCACAGGGTTCTGTCCTGGGCCCAGTGCTGTTCAACATTTTTATCAATGACTTGGATGAAGGAATAGAGGGCATGCTCATCAAATTTGCAGATGATACCAAATTGGGAGGGGTTGCTAATACGCCAGAGGACAGGATCAAAATTCAAAATGACCTGGATAGATTGGAGAGCTGGGCCAAGGCTAACAAAATGAAATTCAATAGAGAGAAGTGTAAGGTCCTACACTTAGGTAGAAAAAATGGAATACAGAAATATAGGATGGGGGACACGTGGCTGGATAGCAGTACGTGTGAAAGGGATCTAGGAGTCTTCATAGACCACAAGCTGAACATGAGTCAGCAGTGTGATGCGGCAGCCAAGAAAGCCAATGCAATTCTAGGCTGCATCAATAGGAGTATGGTGTCCCGATCGAGGGAGGTACTGGTACCACTCTACTCTGCTTTGGTTAGACCCCATCTTGAATACTGTGCCCAGTTCTGGGCACCCCAATTCAAGAAGGATATTGACAAGCTGGAGCAAGTCCAGAGGAGGGTGATCAAAATGGTGAGAGGCCTGGAAGCCATGCCCTATGAGGATAGACTTAGAGAGCTGGGTATGTTTAGTCTGCAGAAGAGAAGGTTGAGAGGGGACATGATAGCCATGTTTAAATATTTGAAGGGATGCCACGTAGAGGAAGGAGAGGGCTTGTTTTCTGCTGCTCCAGAGACCAGGACAAGGAGCAATGGATTCAAGCTGCAGGAAAGGAGATTCCACCTGAACCTCAGGAAGAACTTCCTGACAGTCAGGGCTGTCCGGCAGTGGAATATGCTGCCTCAGAGTGTAGTGGAGTCTCCTTCCTTGGAGGTTTTTAAGCAGAGGCTTGATGGCCATCTGTCGGGATTGCTTTGAGGGTGTTCCTGCATGGCAGGGGGTTGGACTGGATGGCCTGTCTGGTCTCTTCCAACTCTAGATTTCTATGATTCTATGATTTTATGACAGCGGCCTCTTGTCCAGAGTAAATGTTACACATGAGGACAACCAAATGCTGTAACACTCCCATTTCTTTTATAGTGATCCATAGTTTTTCATTGTTTTAACTGTAAAAGACTTTGCTGTAGTCTACAAAGCACCAACAGATTTTCTTCTGAAATTCTTCAATACCTTCCATCACTCAGTGCATGTTTGCAATATGATCTCTACTGCCTTCTCCTTTTTTTTAATCCAACTTGGACATCTGTCATTTCTTGCTCCATATACGGCAAAAGTCTTTATGGCAAATACAATCATAACTTTGCTTCCATGGAATACAGTCCAATGGCTGGTCCAATGGTTGGTACATTAGCACAATGGTCCGTGGTGGCCCCTTCTTGAGAACTCAAATATATACTGAGTTTTTACACTGGGCCAATATTTTGTTCCCGTACACGTTCAGTTTGTTACAATTTGGATGGATTCCCTCTCCATGGCTTGCAAGAATGCTACTGATATGCCATCTGTACCTGCTGATTTATTTCTCCAAAGTTCTTTGAGAATATCCTCCACTCTACTTTCTAAAGTTGTAAGTTCCTCATGTAAATGTTTGAAGGAATATGTCATTCTTTCATCTCTATGGTATAGTGTTCTATAATGTATTCCTTCCATTTTTTTTGTCCTGATGATATAATGTGCTCCCCTGCTGATCATTCAATACTTAAAACACTACTTAACATTAAAAAAAAATTAAAGCATAACAGATAAACTTTCTGTAAGAACCAGTTAATGGCCCAAAGTCTGTCTAAATAAAAAAGTTTTTGCCTACCAGCATTTGGAGAGCAGAGAAGGGACCAACCTAATGTTCCCTTGGAGGGAATTTCACAGTCCTGAAGCAGCCACCAAGAAGACCCTTTCTCTTGTCCTCACCACACATGGTTATGAGGTTGGAAGGACTGAGAAAAAGCCATTCTCCAAGGATCTCAAAATTCAGGGTGGCTCATAGGGGGAGATATGGTATTTCAGGAAGAGTGGACCCAAGATACATACGGCTTTATAAAATATAACTTGCATAAATTGTGCCCCTGTTGCCAATGAAGCTGCTGAAACAGTGGAGTTATACGTTCACTGTATATCTTAATAAGATTGCCTTATGTTGCCTTGAAACCTTTCAGTAATGTAACTTGAAAGAAGTATTTAAAAAGGAAAAGAGAAAGATTTCTTGTCCCTCAGTATCAGTCATAGCTTCTCTTGCATATCACAGTATGTTCTCAAAACAATTAAGTGATTTTAACTGCTTTTGATTAGTCTCTAATGTTGCATGCTATTCAACTGCACATGCATTGTACAGATTCAGAGCCAATTAAATCCAGTAATCTACTCCGTTTGTTTGCATATGCATTTGTTTAAGGTTTTCATTAAACATACACTATTGTAAAGAACTGCTGAAAGAAAATATAGGTTGAGCATCTGTAATCCAAAAATCTGAAATCCAAAATGCTCCAAAATTCAAAACTTTTTGAGTCAAGAATGATGGTGATGCCAAACAACCACAGATTGTCTACATGGGTGACTGAGATAGTGCCACTTTTGCTTTCTGATGGTTCAATGTAGACAAACATTGTTTTGTGCACAAAATTATCAAACATATTCTCTAAAATTACCTTCAGGTGGTGACCTGAAGGTATATATGAAACAACAACAACAACAACAACAACAATAATAATAATAATATTTATTTCTATCCCGCCTCTCCCAATGGATCAAGGCGGCATTACAAAAATATACAAATACATTAAAACATTAAAATATACCCCATCCTCCCCACCCAGCAACCCTTCTATCCCCCTAAAACACATTAGTTATTAAAACAAATTAAAAACAGAATTAAAACAAAGAGACAAATGATGAGAGGCGGTGGAACACTAATCTGGGAAGGCCTGTCGGAAGAGAACCGTCTTGACTGCTTTTTTAAAGCAGTCAAGACTGGTAATGTGCCGGGTCTCTTCCGGCAGGCCATTCCATAACTTAGGAGCGACAGAAGAAAAGGTCCTCTGGGTAACCGCAGCCAACCTAGTTCTGACTGGTTGCAGTAAATTCCTCCCAGAGGACCTTAGTGTGCGGGGTAGATTATATGGGAGAAGGCGATCCCGCAGGTAGGCTGGCCCCAAGCCATGAAGGGCTTTAAAGGTAAAAACCAACACCTTGTACTGTGCCCGGAAACTAATAGGCAGCCAGTGTAAAGACTTCAAAATAGGTGTTATATGGTCAGTTTTAGATCTTCCGGTGACCAACCTGGCTGCCATATTCTGAACTAATTGAAGTTTCCGGACTAAGCACATGGGTAGCCCTATGTAGAGCGCATTGCAGAAGTCAAGCTGTGAAGTTACCAGCGCATGTACCACTGTTTTTAGGTGTTCCAAGTCCAGGAAGGGGCGCAGCTGGTGTATCAGCCAAAGCTGATAGCAGGCACTCCTGGCTGCCGCATCAATTTGAGCTGTCATCTGAAGCGGCGAGTCCAGGAGCACCCCCAAGCTGCGGACACAGTCTTTCAGGGGAAGTGTGACCCCGTCTAGAACTGGTTGACAAACCTCTATACCTGGGCTGGGGCCCTTAACAGCAAGTACCTCCGTCTTATCTGGATTCAGCTTCAGTCTGTTTTTCCTCATCCAGTCCATTACTGCTTCTAGGCATTCATTTAGAGGTGAGATGCCATCCTTAGTTGATGCTGTTATCCGAGGCATGGAGAGATATATCTGGGTGTCATCAACATACTGATAGCACCTTGCTCCATGCCTCCTGATGATCTCTCCCAGCATTTTCATGTAGATGTTAAATAGCATTGGGGACAGGACGGCGCCCTGAGGGACGCCAGATTTAAGCTCCTTTTTCGAGGAGCAGCTGTCCCCAAGCATCACCATCTGGTATCTACCTGAGAGATAGGACCGGAACCACTTAAGTGCAGTGCCTCCGATCCCCAGCCCTCTCAGGCGTTCCAGAAGGATACCGTGGTCTATGGTATCGAAAGCCGCTGAGAGGTCCAGGAGTACCAGCAGGGTCACACTTCCCCTGTCGATACCTAGGCGTAGATCATCCACTAAGGCGACCATGGCAGTCTCGACTTCATATCCTGCCCTGAAGCCAGTTTGAAATGGATCTAGATAATCTGTTTCATCCAAGACAGTTTGGAGCTGAAGGCCAACAGCCCTCTCGATCACCTTGCTTAAAAATGGAAGATGGGAGACTGGTCTGTAATTATTCATATCCAGGGGATCTAGGGAGGGCTTTTTTAGAAGCGGCCGTATAATCGCTTCTTTTAAACAAGCTGGAAAATTGCCCTCCCTGAAGGATGAATTTTGTGTTTAGACTTGGGTCCCATCTCCAAGGCTTCTAATTATGTATATGAAAATGCTCCAAAGTCTGAAAAAAATCTAATATCCAAAACAGTTCTGATCCCAAGCATTTCAGATAAGGAATACTTAATCTATATATTCATTTAGTCTTGGAGGGGAGAAAGTTAGCTTCTAGCAATCTTTCCTTCAATAGCAATTATTCAAGCTCACTTCCATTCCTATAACCCAGCAGCCACACAAATGAACAAGGAAATGTTGTCCCAAGATGAGGAACGTAATGTAGTATATATAATAGCCATTAGAATCCTTTCAGTTCTGAATACTTTAAAAAATTAAATGTGTGACTAAATGTGAGGGCACACTGAGGGAGCTACTGGCACTAGTGTCCACACAACACACCTCTGTGCTGGAAAAGCACACAAGTATAATGTAGTAACATGTTTCAATTTCATTCTGTTTATATGCATGCACGTCCCATGTGTGTTGCGCAGAGATAAGCATGACATAATGACCTGGATATAGGCTGCCTTGAACACAGGAAATACCTTGAATAGTGAAAAAGAAAACATGTCCTTGAAAGGATAACTCTTTTGTGTCTTAGTTAAGAAGCCATACACAAGAAGGCAAAAGAAAGGGAGAAAAATGATCTAGGCTCAAGATGAATTTACCAGTTGCGATGGCCAAAAAGGGAAAAAAATTTGAGAGCCAACATGATGTAGTGGTTTGAAAGTTGTACTACAATGCTGGAGACCAGGGCATGATTCTCCACTTGGCCATGGAAACCTAGCAAGTAACCTTGGATGCAACACACACTCTCAACCCCAGAAAACCCCATGATTGCCATAAGTCAGGGTTGTCATAAGTCAGAAACAACTTAAAGGCACATAACACAGACACTACTTTTTAAAAATGATTGAAGGAAAGTGGTGTCTATATTCACAACCACAAAGTGAGTAAGCAAACTGCTAATAACCAACAGGACAGTCATGTGTTTGCACATCAACAAATACAAATGTAAGTATTTCTTCCTTCTCTTTTGTGAAAAGTAGATCCATTGTGTTTGCTCAGCAAAAATCAGAAGAGACTGTTAAAAAGATAGGCAGCTGAAGGATTCCAAAGGAGCCAAAGGATGATTTCATATATATGAACAATTCTCTTACTATATAAAAACTTTTTCCTGGCTCTCCATAGGAGCAGGATATGGTCAGAATGAAAATCCTTGAACAACAAAACTTCTGGCTAACAGCACCAACCAAAATGACTAACTGGAGTTACATTATGCCAGTGAAGAAGGTAATTGGCTATGCCAGCCACTATGACAAAGTGTCAGTCATATCATGCACTGAGACTCACAGCTTAAGGCCCTGTCACTTTGCTCTAAAAATTCTGCAACTGTAAAAACACAAGGAGGAAATGCACAGCAATCACAAAAGTGCTAAGGATGTGTTTATACAGAACCATAAACATATTTTATGTAGAATTCTGAAAAGGTATCAAGGTTTGGAATTCAACAGAGTTGTAGCATCTATTAATAGAAGGACTGAAACACACACCTCCCATATCTTTGTTCACAGCTATACTATCCAGATCTATAATTCCAGTCAGACCACACCCCACTGTATCACAATGTCTACAGTAACCAGGCTACAACTCTAGCTTTGCTATTGCTTTTGTTTTTCTTAAGAGATCATGTCTATGTGTAACAAAACATCAGAATATTTAATTTAATTCTGTGAATGACCAGATATCCATAATTAATGGTACTGGAAACACACAGACTACGGCTAAGTATTGGGGCCGAGGTAAATGGCTAGATCTGTCAGAAGCATAATTTGAATTTGTGCCTCTCAGTTCTGTATATGAAACTGCTACTCATTACGTCAACTTTAAACAGGATCATCACAAACAATGGTTATGCTTGCTAGGGAAGTTGACAGCTGTGAGTCAACACATCTGGATGACACAAAGCCAAGAAAAGCTGAATTCAGGTGATGGAAGCTCAGCAGTGAAGGTTACTATTCTCTGTCCTTGCCACTCTCACTAGAACAGGAGACAAGGAAGGAGCTAAGCGATGAAAGCTTTGAAATTGTGATGATGATGCACTGAGTGCTTTTCATATGCAATTGTCTCCAGGCAACGGGATGATTAGTGGCAGTTGTCACTTCTGTCACATTTCTTTTAATGTATTTTTTGTGCTCCTGGATTGCGCGATTGAGATTTCTATTAGTATGGTTGATGCCAAACGTGATGAAGCTACAGGCACTACCACAGACTCAGTCTATCCATGCTTCAGGTAAACAAGCCTTTAAATGTCATACAGCCCTCATTTCTGGTAAACAAGAACCTACAGGCCTCCTCTAAGGCCTGTCATGGAGCCCGCTTGCCCCTGCTGCTGAACTGCTCCATCTCTGCTGACTGGAACACAGTGACTACTGTTTTCCACACTGTTAACAGTGGTACAAAAGCAGGAACTGAACTGGTCTGAGTGGCGGAAGAGATTCTAAAGAAATAATCTGCCCAGCAACTCTAAAGAAGTAATCTGCTCAGGGCTGCTTGGCAGGGAAGAAGCTAAGCCTGATTCATAAACATATCTAGCTTCCTACACCAACATTCAGCAAACCTACAGAAAATAAAACTTAATTTAAGCAAGTTTGCTAAGATTTTTATGACAGAGGTCAGATATATTACAGAACAGCAATTATATCAAGGAGTTAAATGCCTGTCCAGAACAGGAATTGTTTCAGCCTGTATGCGTGGCCAGGGAAACAAAAGGATCAGATAGCATCACACCTGTAATAATACTGAATTCCTGTGTGATTGTATCACTTTGCAGATACATGAGATAAAAAAAAGTAGGCCAAATTGATCTACCTTAAAGGAATTTTACAGCCTCCCAAGGAGAAACTGGATTACCACACTGTTCTGTGCATAACAACAATATGAAGAACATTTAGTACTATTTGCAATACCAATCAAAAGGCCTGAAGTTTACAAGGAACAAACTCTTTCAAGACTAATTTATTCTGTATAAAAACTGACTTTTGCAAAGTATAATAAAATAAATTTTGGCCCACAATAAAGCTGGAAAACAGAAACTGATGTACATAAAAAGTAGCATAAAGAACTGTGTACAATATCTGGTATTACTTCATCAGTAACAATGTAAATAATATAACATGCTAAAATTGGTACATCAGCTTTCTAAGCTAGACAAGAACCATACGGCTGCAAGAATCTAAGACAGGAGATTCCACGAAGTTAAAACGAAAACAGACTGTGTATAAGAACAGACTATATATTTACACACAAAATCTCACAAGAGGCAATTGAATGCGCATGAATATTGAATGTGAATAGATTTTTTTAAGGAAGTGTTAAAAGTCATTCAGACATCTCCACTGGTTTTTCAAAGCCATGGACAAAATCATACAAAATCTAACTAGGGAACGTTTTAAAAATATATCTTTGAAATATTTCAGATGTATTCATGAGTCTATATAAGAGATCTGAAGGTCACCAAACTTCCACTAAAAACCTAAGCAATCTGATAATTATTCATTCAGTTAAAGCTACTGCTTGGAAAGAAAAAAAATTACTAGCACATAATACATAAATTGCAACCTGAAGCTTCCTATGCATTCACTTTAATCATAACTATAGGGCTTGAATATATGGTTCATTTTATGTGTTCTGAATATAAAGGTTTAACTGGACAAAAGACATAATGAATACCCCTAGACACAATGATAAAAATATCCTTTACTAATATGTAAGCTTTCTGATCATGCAGTCCTCCCTGTTCCTTTTTCTTTTGGCACATACATAAGAAGACAGGAAACTTTTGTTTCTCCTTCTGTTTCCTTATTACACCCAAACATACCATCATTTATTTCCAATTCAAAAATAAACATCCTCTGCACTATCTTGAAGCATTCAAGATATGCATTAAAATTCCTGAAGCATGCTACTTACTACCTTTGTCTTGATTGTCCACTTCTCTTTAGATTTCCCACAATGATGCTTCTACATCCAAGGGCAAACAACCCCATGCTATTCATTATGCCTGAAATACTGCACAAGATATTTTTTCTTTCTGTTTTCTAACCTCCTCAAAATCTAACTTTTCTGTAAGAATTTGCAACCGACCCTTTCAGTCTCATGTGTGCAAAATGTATCAGTGCATCTGATCTGAATGCATATTCTATCTTCTTTACTTATGCATTCATTTTTCGCCCAATGTCATATTCTAAGCTATAAATTCTTCAGCAGCAGAACTTTTTGTTCTTATTTTACAAAACTAACACACCAGTGCTGCAGTATAGACAAGATCACAAAATATTACATCAGCAACGTATCTGCAGGCCCGCTCTTTCAGATGGAATTGCATGCATGGGTGTAACTGGAACTTGGTATGCTAATGACTTAACACCTCAAACATGTGCTTTCCAGCTTTTATTAATTCACAGGCAACAGTATGCAAAGAAGACGCTGAAGGTAATATACTTTTAAGAATGTTTTCCCTGTCTCATGAAAAAGGTCTCTAACATGCCAGTAATAATCAGAAATTAGATGCATTCATCCATATAGATCATACGCAAGACATATTATCCTCTCAGTCTAAAATCAATATTATTAAAATTAAACTGATTAAGATTTAAGTCAATGAAAGCATAATAAAATCTCAAATGAAAGACGCACACACAAAAGGTGGGGCTTTTGAAACAGGCTGCAGGCTGAACAATGACTTCCATATTTCTAGATGAGGAACCCCAATTTTTGTTCTCTGGGATTATGTATCTCTGTAAGGCTTTAGTTGAGAAAAATGTTAGTACCGAAATTCGTGGAGATGGAGAAAGGAAGAACCAGTATCATTTTACTCAAGTACATTCTCATTGTCAATATTCTCTTGCCTTTCAATAGCAGATGTTTGCTTCAGTGTTCAGCCCTGACAGTCCTAGTGACTAGCATTCTACTTCCTTTCAAAGGGTCTTCTGAGATCATGAAGCATGCCATGCTCCATCCCTTTTCAGTGGAATAAAGGTAAACAGCTTATCTGAGTAACAGGCATGAATAGATAACTGAGCCTTCTCCTAGCTACTGTTGAGAACTGAGTAAATAATACAGGTTGAATACCAAATTCACTTTCATTAAAACAGAAGGAACTGATTTTTTTTCTTATTAATAATTTAAAACACATGTGATCCTAGATTAAACAAGCAAATGACTTAAAATCTAAATCTATCTTCAAAACTCTCAGCCATATTATTACTAAAACCCCATAGAACAGGTAAAAATGCCATTGTTTACTCAATCAATTTGTGTCATTCTAACTTTGTAAGTTAAGATCCAAAGAAGACTGTGCATATAGAGCACTCTAACACATGAGAGCAAATCTACCTCCAGACCCAATCAGAAAGCTTTTTTTTTTTTTTGCACACTTGACGCCAGAGTATTTGATGTATCATCTAACTCCACATGTGTCAATCAGTTTTTTGAAATCCTAATTAGTAGTTCTCCTCACGTTTTGCCCATCTGCTGAGACGTGGAAGGAATACTACCAGAGAGTTACAACTTGGCTTTCAAACATTGTGGAAAGGATCTTTCTAACACCTTATCATCCTAGATTCTGATTTTGTTGACAAGTTTTATCTGCAGACTGCGTTTAATACCATTAATATTTATTTTAATCTATTATTTATTTTATGATATGCTTAATCTTTTATTATAACACCCTCTCAATAACATACTTGAATGGTGGACATAATTCTAAATGCAAACGTATAGGGAAACAGTGCTTCGATTTTACATTCTGTGAAAGCTGCTTGCACTTCATGAAGCTATTTTGAAGTGGATCCTCCTCCATTCAGGATATCTGAGTGGATAAGGGCTTGGGCTGTTATCAAAACAGTAAGTTTGAAATCCTTCTGTATATACAGAGTATTTTCACATGGGCCTTTGAATCCATGTAATGGGAACAACACAAATTATAATGCCTGGAATCCTGCTGAGGCACTGATCTAGCATAAAATCATTGCATAAGCAGCTGCACTTTCTCTGATGTTGTACTGGTACATTCAATTGTTCCACAAACACACTCAGTCCTCTCTCTCATTTTCAACCTGGTAGGTGGAAAGCTAATTGACCATTGCACAATGGGAGAGCTCAAAGCCATGGTGCCTATTGTACAACTGGTTGCACAACTATGGGATCCAATGTAATTACACTGGTGTATATTTATACTATGTTAAAAGCATATAATGTTGGCCAGTGTTCCCAACAGATAGCTGGCTTCCTAACCAAGGAAGTTACAAACTAATCTTCCTTTCAAACAGTGCCATTTGGTGCCATTTTGGAATTTTATCCATTTAGCAGCTGTTTTTCAAGTTTTCAAATACATGGTGTTTGTTCTGTTGAACATCTGTCAGTTAACCAGATAGAATCAAAGAGTTTGGTCTTTTTTGGAGTAACTTTTGGGGGCTGCAACAGGAAAGGGTGGGTAGGAAAATGGTTACATGTGCAGATTTCTGCACATCATTCTTTGGATCTAAGTTTTTAGTATTTTCATTTTTGTTCCAACAACATTATGATCATACAACCAGCTGAAGTACAAATTTAATAAATTATTATATAGAATGAATAGCATTAATCTAATTTAATAAAAAAAATAAGCTTTCAAAAATTCTGCAGCAATAATAGTACAGAAGCTATGTTGTACATTACAGTAACACAGCAAATTTTATATGACACTTTCAGTAATGGAGAAACAATTAAAAATACATACATACATACACATACACACACACACACACATACACTTTATAAGTCTCTGACTTAGATATGATATATACTTTCTTTATGATGAAGCTATTCAATTCTGACCAAGTATGTGACAAACAAATGACATTCTTACCATGGGAAGGTGTTAATTCGTACCCTGTTCTTATATATTAATATTCCTCCACATTACTCCAATCATAATTTCATTGTTACTTTGATCCTGCAAAAAGAGGGGAAAAGTTAAATGTTTAACTTATGTAGGAAAACAGTGCATAAAGCTGCAAAGTTATTTCCCTAGATTAGTAGTTCTTAACCCTTTTCTGAATTACAAACCCACTGGAGAATCTTGTAAATAGCATGCATTCCCCCTGTACCAAAATAGACAGACACAAAATTTGGCATACATCTATTGATTGACTGAATGATTTATTTCCCACTTTTCTCCCAATATGGGACCCAAAACTGTTCACACTTTAGCTTAAAACAAAAGAGCTAAAACACTCCTAATACAAAAATTTAAAAAGCACTAAATAATCCAACTAAAACACATAATATAGTTAGCAACACATTAAAAACATATATATTTAAATCAGCACACCTTTTGTATATCCTTCTACCCCAACCACCCAAAAGCGAAAGGTTTGTTTAAATAAGAAGGTCTTTACCTACAAGCAAAAAGAAAGCACAGAGGCGGCCAGCTTAGCCTTCTTGGCCTATGAGCAGCTACCAAAAAGGGTCTCTCCTAGTCTTCATAGACACACCTGCAAGGGTGGTGGACAGAATGCCTTCCCCCATAGATCATGAGGTTCAGAGAGATTCATGTGGGGAGACATGCTTTCAAACAGTCCAGATCTAAGCCATATAAGATTTTATAGACCACAACCAGCATTTTGAATTCTGCCGGGAATTAGCCAGTAGACAGTGAAGCTGTTTCTGCAAGGGAAGTATAACCAACCCCTGTCAGCAGTCCAGCCACATCATTCTGGAACTGCTAAAGTTTCCTAACAATTTCTGAAGATAGCCTCAAGTACAATGTGCTGCAGTCATCTAAATGAGATGTAATCAAGGCATGTGATACCAACCAGAATGGTATACACTCACTTAGAATGGGTGAGAAAGGAACTGTTACTTAGTTGCAGAAGAGTCTTATGTGTGTATTTCTCTTGTGGCCCATTTGGGCACCTTGACACATTGAACAGTGACCTTCCCAAACAAAGTAATTTTAAATAAAAGACATAAAGAGTAATGTTTAATGACTTAGGCCTCCATGGTATGCATGATTGAAGTGTTTTCTCTGGCCTACAAACATAGAATCATAGAGTTAGAAGAGAGCCTATGGGCTATCTGGTCCAACACTCTGCTCAATGCAGGATCTCAGCCTAGAGCATCCCGAACAGGCAGCTGTTCAAGTCTCTTTCTGGAGACACCCAGAGAAGGAGAACCCAGCACCTGTCTAGGTAATTGGTTCTATTGCCAAACTGCTCTCACTGACAAGAAGTTCTTTCCAATGTTCAACCGAAATCTACCTACCTGTAACTTAAAACCATCAGACCTAGTTCTACCCTCTGAGGCTTTTTGTTGCAGCCCTTAAGGTATTTAAAGAATGCAATCACGTCACCCCTCTCCTCCTCACCAAGCTGTACATGCCCAGCTCCTTCAACGTTTCCTCTTATGTTTTGTTCTCCATATCTTATCATCCTCATTGCCCTTCTCTGAACTTGCTCCAACTTGTCTATATCCTTCTTGAAATGAGATGCCTAAAACTGAATACAGTTCTCTCACCACATTTCTGGATTTGACCTTAGTGAATTTGGTTATTTGCAAAACGCGTGTGTGCCTTGCCCCCTCCACCAATCATTTCCTCCCATTCCCCTGCATTTTGTCTGGTGTGGAGAAGGAAGGCAAGCATCCAGACAAAAGGCAAGGAAAGGGGGGGAGGCACATGGAGCATGAGAGGGGGGATTATCTGTAGTTTTCCCCCTTTTGTGAGGGTTCTGTGCCCTGAACCCTCATGGGAGTGGAGGAGCCACTGTACGGTACACCAAATGAGGCCTGACAAGCACAGAATATAGGGTGACTATTACTTCCCTCAACCTGGAAGCTATGCTTCTATAAATGAAGGCCAAAATAGCATGACCTTCTTTGCTGCAACATCATACTGCTGCCTCATATTTAACTTATCATAAATAGTAATCCCAAGGTCCCTTTCCCATGTAGTACTACTGAGCCAAGCATCCCTGCTGCTATACCTGTGCATTTAATTTTTGTGCTTTTGTGCTAATTTTGTAGAATTTTGCATTTGTCTCTTTTTTGAAATTATTTTATTACTGAAATTATTTTCTAGTCTATCAAAGTCTCTTTGAATTTTGTTTCCGTCCTCCTATGTGTTACCTGTTCCTCCCAGTTCTGTAACATTTACAAATTTGATAAATATTTCCTTCACCCCATCATCTAAATCACTGATGAAAATATTGAACAGTGTCAGCCTAAGGACAGAACCCTGAGGAACTTCATGTGAGACCTCATTTCAATCTCAAGCACTGCCGCTTATGACAACTCTTTGAACATGGTTTTCCAAAGAATTACGGAACCATCTGATGTTTCCATATATTCCGTATTTATTCAGTTTGATAATCAAAATATCAAAATATCATGTATCAAATGCTTTGCTGAAATCCAAATAAATGACATCCACAGCATTCCCAGCATCTACTAACTAGTGACCTGATTTTTTTTTTTAAAGAAAAGATATAAAGTTAGTTTGGCAGGATCTGTTCATGGCATATCTATACTGGCTCCTTCTAATTACTGTACTGTAATGAAGATACTTTCAGACAGATTTCAGCATAACCTGTTCCAACAATTTTCTTGGTACTGAGGTCAGGCTGACTGGCCTGTAGTTTCCTGGGTCTTCTTTTTTGCCTTTTCAAAATAGGGAGCCCATGTCTACTCATTCTGTAGTCCTCTAGGACATCACCCATTCTCTATGTTTTCCCAAAAACAATAAGGGGTTCAGTGAGTATGTCAGCTAGTGCTTTCAGTATTTCTTGGATACAGTTCATCTGACCCTGCAGATTGGGACTCATTTAGGTGATTTCTGGCTAACTCATCAATCTTGATTTGCTACCCAGGTTCCTTTCCAAGGCCCCTGCAATGCATGGAAGCATGCAGTCCTCTTTTTGTGGCGGCGGGGGGGGGGGGGCTGAAACAAAATAGGTATTGAGTAATTCTGCCTTTTCATTATTAGCATTTTAACACAGCCAATAAATAATGGCCCCACCATACCCTTCATCATTCTCTTGCTTTGAACATATGTGAAAACCTCCTTTTGTTGCTCCTTGCTTGCCTAATCAATATGAGCTCATTCTGAGCTTTAGCTTTTCCTATATTATTTCTGCAAGCTTCTGCTACACATCTGTATTCTTCCTTAGTAATTTCTCCTTCCTTTCATTTTTATACAAGTTCTTTTCTTTTTCACTTCTTCCTTGAGCCATATTGGCTTTTTCAAGCACTTCCTATTTTTCTTCTTCCATGGAACTGTTTGTGGCTGTGCTCTTAGCATCTCTTGCATGAAAACTCATCCATGCAGGGTTTAGCATGTCTAGCCACGGGATTCTACACAGTATTTCTCTGAGCTTGATAAAAATCAGCTTTCCTGAAATCCAAGGTTTGTGTTTGACTATACTCTTCTTTGGCCTGTCCCACAATCATGAATTCTAGCATTACATAATAACTCCCTTCTAAAGTACCAATTGCTTTGATTCCAGTGACCAACTCTTCCCCATTGATTAGGATCCAGTTCAGGACTGCTGGTCCCCTTCTTCCTTTCCCTATCTTCTGAAAGATGAAACTATTTGTAAGGCACACCAGGAATCAATTGGAGAGCCTGTGCTTAGCACAGTTAGTCTCCTAGCATGTATCAGGATAACTAAAGACCCTCATAACTACCAGTTCTTGCTTCCTAGAGATTTCTAAGATTTGATTCAGAAAAGCATCATCTACCACGTTATCTTGGTTTGGTGGCCTGAAGTAAACTCCTAGTACAATGTCGTTTTTACTTCTTTCTCTATTTATTTTTACCCAAATGATCTCAATTGGTTCAGTATGCTCACTCACAAGGATTTCTGTACAAGTGAATTTGTCTTTGACATAGAATACTAGTCCCTTTCCTTTTCTTCTCCATTTATTCTTTTTGAAAAGATAATATCCCCCAATTTTTATATTTCTATCATGGGAATCATCCCACCAAGTTATTCCAATAAAATCATATTTACCTTCCTGAACTAGGACTTTAAGCACCTTTTGTTTCCCAAACTCTGTGCATTGGTGTAGAGACATCTAAGGCATTGTTTGCTCTCATCCTTTAATAAGAACTTAATCCTGTGCACATGTCCTTTACATAAGACACTTCATGGATTCAATACCTATTGATGTGATCCATCAAGACAGTTATTTGCTAAAGAGTTGAGATGTAATCTCCTGATTAAATTTGCACATGCATAATATAATTTTCCTAATCTCTTTAAAAATATGCATAGAAATACTGGGTCTACAAATTTGATATTTTTTCTGCCTCTAGACTGGGAGGTCAGATGTACTTCATGCTTTTGTTATCATTTTTGGTTTCTGCTCTGCAATAGATATGCAGATGTTTGGTCTTAACTATGACAGCTAAGCATTATCTGGTTGCTAACAGATCAAGGATTATAGTATCTCACTCTCTTCTTAACAGCACGCAGATATTACTTGTAATAAGCCCACAAACTTTGAATCTGCAAGCAACTGAGATTCATCTACAACTTTCCACCTCAGCATACTTCATTCATCAGATGGAAGGTGGGGTAAAGGGGAAAACATGCAACTTGCCATCGAACTAGGGGAGCTCCTATGGCTGCAATCAGTAGTCTCCTCCACTTCACACCTTTCTAGCACACAAAGAAGCGCAAGAGGTGAGCTGTCATGTCTTTACTGGCTGGGCTGAAAGGTCTCTTGATGTGTCAGCAAGAGATCATGCAATTAGCCTAGCACTCACTCTACTGGAGGTAGAGGAAGCTCACAGAGAGACATTCAAATACAACAAGAAAAGAACAGGAAGCAAAAGCTCAGGACTCTTCAACTGATGGTTGCAATGAGAAAATCTGCATTAAATGTGGTGCATCTAAGATATATAGAGAGAGCAGGGATAAGCAAAGTGAAGGTCACAGGGAGCACGTGGTCTCCTAGGGCCCCCAAGGGTAAAAAATATGAAGTAATGGAACCCCTAGGGCTATTTTAGGCCAGGAGCTGCCTTTTTAAAAACAAGCTTAAAAAAATGAAACCCTCTCCTGGGCTTAAAATGGCCTGAGAGGGAGCAAAAATTGAGGTGAAAATGTCACCATGATCCCAAGGAGATTTGGGGGAGGGATCTTGGAATTATTTTTCAGAAGTGTGCCCCTCCAAGTACTCCTGGTGGGGCTAATGGAGCCCCTATCTTTCAACATCTGCCCACCCCAAGACAAGTGAAGCGGAATAATTAATTGGGCCTAGTATGTTGATTGTGGCAGAATATTTTCACTAGTGTTGGGATACAATTAGAAAACTTCTAATTTCTAACCATACCTAATTTAAATTAGCTATTTAAAAAAAGGATATACATTCTATAACACTGTATGTAACTTTGAAAGAAGAACTTAATTCTTCTAAGGAACAAAAGTATACTGAAACACTCAACCACATTTTGGAGAAGTAAAAAAGTTAATTTGCTCTACATTTAGCAATGAACCAAAACCTGAGTTAAGAATTTGATCAAATAATTACTACTCATATTAAGGTCCACAGTAAACATGCAACATTCACAAGATACACTGATGGCAAAGATGCACCCTTTGAGACCAACTAAGAGAAAGAAATATCAAGTGTAAGCTTTTGGATTCCAGGTCTCAATCAAGATGGGAATGTTTCTATTACTTCCCTAAAACCATGCAATATTTCAATATGGTGAGGGAACAAAATATTCATCCAGGTAAACCTTGCATTTTCAAATACAAAAAACAGAGGATACCAAGTTATCTTTTATAGTGCACAGCTCTGTTGAGCAAGCAAAAACTTCACTTTTTCATCCCAACTGGAAAATATTAATTCTAGGTGTTAATTTAAGATTATCTGAAGGAATACATTAGAGAATAAACTTAGCTCCTACAATTAAAACTGTATGGTTCCCCACATAGTGCATTCATCTCAGATACAAATATAGTTGGGTATTTCATTAACTTGTTTCAAACCGAAATCTACAACGAAGAACTACAAAATACCTACACAGAACTAACTCACAGTGAATGAAGTGGACAGCTCATAGGAAGTAGTCAGCAGCTTATTAAGGCCTAACTTCAATTTTAAACCCAGATTAGGGTATATCTATGGAATCAAATGGATTTGCATAATGAATTTACTATTCAGTAAATGAGTCACTGAATTTATTCATCACATGGCTCTATTCTGTTGAACTGAACTAGATTTTTAAAAGTTCAAAAGTTTTTAATGTCTTTAAAAAGGGCTTTCAGCTTTATTGATCACATTTCTCTATTAAAGGAACAACTGAACACTATTTCAAAGAAATATTATTTATGGGAAACAAGTAGTTTGAAATTTTACTGTCATTTCACTCATTAGTACAGCATATTTTTAAATCAGTGGTTCTCTACCTTCCTAATGCCGTGACCCTTTAATATAGTTCCTCATGTTGTGGTGACCCCCAACCGTAAAATTATTTTCGTTGCTGCTTCATAATTGTAATGTTGCTACTGTTATGAATCATAATGTAAATATCTGATATTTAGTCCACCATAAATGATATAAAGTTTGAAGATTTGGTTTCACTGCATTCAGACTGAATTAAATCCAAAAATAAATCTGGCATGGGAATAACACTAGATTTTGTAGGCTTATTTCTTACAATTGATGCAACATTCTTGTTTTTATCAATATCTGAAGTGGCACTCTCCAGACTGTCCAGTCCCAGAGTTACCAACACCTTTTCCAGCAAATTTTTAAAAAGAATCTGAGGAAAATAATCTCACTTTATTATCATCTTCTGCATCCTCCTCCTCGGAAATAGAGCCATCTGATTTAGAGTCATTATCCCCATGAGTATCTGCCAAATCTGGTTCCTCATCACTTTCAGATTCAGTGTTGATTTGTTCAGAGTGTGACAAAGCAGATTCCTCAACTCTAGTCACTTTGGGCCTACAGGTAGACTTTTTTGGTAAACACACACCAGCATCATTTGATTCAGCTTGAATAACTTTTGTATCATCAGGAAAATCACGTGAAAATGAAGGATTCATTGAAGTAGTTTGTTGACTGCTTAATAATGACATTACATTCAAATTCAATGAATTGTCCAACTTGCGCACAACCACCGAGGAGGGAATGGAGCCTAAGACCATCGGAAATATGTATTTTCCAATGGTCTTAGGCGACCCCTGTGAAAGGGTCATTCGACCCCCAAAGGGGTCGCGACCCACAGGTTGAGAACCACTGTTTTAAATGAATTGCTAACTGATATTCAGTCCTTCGGTCAATACATTAAAAATGCTAAATACGTAACAACTTCATAGAAGTCACTATTAAGACAATGTTACAAATTTTTTGCACAGTTAGTCTCATCCATTCAAGCTTACCCGTGCATAGTGCAATTCAACCCCATAGAGTTCTAAGGTTCGAGCTGTGCTGAGATAACTAAATTCTGCTTCAGCTGGAGACAAACCTCTGAAAGAACAAAAATAGGCAGAACACAAAATCATTCAAAATACATATAAGATAGTCTGAACTAAGTTTCCACACAAGTGCATGGAATTAGGAAATGGGGACAGTTCATAAAATGCTTCATTTCAGTTATCCAATCAACCTTTCCATAAAAATATTTGCTCTAGGCAGATCTGCAAACTCCAGATCCATTGCAAATAAATTCAGTATTCAAAAAACAAATGTTTTTAGTGTTCTTCAGTACTGGTAGCCAAATTTTGTTTACTTTCTGAGTTTCTTCTGTCCTGTTGAAATTGTTCATGTATTTATGGATTTCAATGGTGAAAGACACTGCAGACTGATCCACCCAGAAAAATCAGCAGTAGCAGAACATGTTATAAACCAACCTGGACACCGAATGCTTTTTGAAAGCACAGAAATTCTGGACCATTCTGACAACTACTATGTCAGACTACACAGGGAGGCCATTGAAATCCATTGAAGTAAACAAGATTTGGCTACCAATACTGAAGAACACTAAAATCAAGACTCAAAAATATGTCAATGAACGGCACCCAGACTCTGGAGGTCCCTCTACAGGGAACAATACAATGGGTTGCTAATGTACTTAATGCACTGTTATGCATATCCCGACTAACAATACACCCTGGGGAATATCCCACTTAACAACAGGCCGTCACACAGGCCAACTGTAACACATGCAAACTGCTCCCTCCCACCTGGGGACTACACAAGTATATCTACTCTGTCTCACCTCCATGCCACCAGATCCTCTGAAGATGCCAGCCACAGATGCAGGCAAAACATCAGGAGAAAATACTAATAGAACACGGCCTCAAAGCCCACAACAACCTATGGATTCCGGCCATGAAAGCCTTCAACTTTACATCATACAATAAACGATTCAAAGAGCTCCTTTTGATTTGTGCAGACCTAGTAGCATGGAATTAATCATGTAGTTCTTGGGAATGTAATGCTTACATATGCTGCTGATGTAGTTTGGATACTTCTTTTTCAAAGTCTTGAGGTTGGCCAGGGATGAAAGTGTAGTCTGAGAGGTAGCCTGGGAAGTTCTCTGAAAAGTTGTAGTCTCCCAGTTCAGCTGAAAGGTAAAGAAAATATTTCAATGCTTTGCAAAATATGACAAACAAAATGTAAAACATTTATTCCTTAAAACATTTTCACAGATAGATTAAACTGAGCTTGAAAGATGTATAGATTCACCTAACAATGGCTGGAACTGTTTGTGCAAACAGTCTAAATCCAACATGCCACTGGCAGAAGATGGGAATTTACTTCCCTTCACGCATACACATACATACACATCCCAGCAGCCTTTGGCAGGGCATGAACACTAGCTCCAAAAAGTTTCTCAGTCCCTAAAAAACAGTTCTGGATAAATATGCAGAGCTGGAGCAGAGTTCAACCACCAGTTCTGCTGGATTCTGCTGTTTTGCCTATTGGTTGATACCACATAAGGGTACAAGAGTATTTAATGGAAGAATACTTTTAAGCTAGTTGAAGCCCATCTGATTTGAGCTTGTTTGACAGCAACTCCCAGTGAGTTCTATGCGATTCACTCCCCTCGGAAGTCTGTACAGATTATAGCATCAATTTTAATTTTAGTGTCTTCAACTGAGTTCCCTTATTTTGTACCTTGGTGTTCTCTCACATTAAGGTTTTGGGTCATATAAACAAAACACTGTCATATATTTTTGTGAGGTTTCAGGTGCAGGTCTGCAATCCATAGCAGCTTTCCAAGGGCAAATGCCCTATGTGTACAACCGGAGCTTTCTTTGAAATGCACCAACTCCCACTCTCCAAGTGATAAAACTGCAATTAAGTTTACAAAGCCATTTGCCTCTGTAGCAATGGAAGCTGTTGTGGAGAACATGTCAAAGAAATGTCCAAAGAACTCTTGGGCAGTAAGCAATGTTGCTGTACCAGTTTTTAAATTACTCAAGTGATTTATTTCTTTGAATGAGTGGAAACATATTTCTTACAAGAAATAAGTTGCATTGAGTACTATGTTGAGTAAGAGAGCATGGTAGTACCCTAGTTTTCCAATAGTTCCTTGCAAATTCTTGCTAAACTCTGGAAACTTTTTTAGCTGTACAAATACATGTTGGGCAGATGTCAAGGAAGGATCTCAAACCAGAACTCTTCCCACAGAATGTTCAAAGGTAAAAATATACATTACTTTTTAAAATAAAATACATATTCATCCTTGGATGCTTTTAAATTAGAAAAGAACAAAGGGTCAAAGAGCTCCAAAAGTTTGCTAAATTGTCAGTTTGCAGCAACTGTTTATGAAAAGTGTTAATTTTGTAGAAACAGTGTAAAATTCCATAATGGTAATATTGTTCATCTAAAAGCTGAAGTTTGTGAGTTTGTCCAGGCAGGCAAAGACCTCATATCATTGACTGTGTCAGGCGAGAAGACCTCATATGATTTGCTGCCTGAGAACCTTCTATGGAATCTTTGGGGTTGGCAGTTTAGGGAAGGGCCTTTAGCATTCTCAGCCAGAGAGCTCTTGGGCCTCAGGCCGGCTGCAATGGAGATGAGGCCCAGCAGCAAGGAGGAAGGCAATGTGTTCCCTCAGGAAATCAACCTCTATATGTTGACAACACTGAATACAGAATGGATTGGGGAAGATGAGTAAAAGTTACAGGTACTTGACAGGATCTCAAATCTGTGTATTTCACCTGCATCTAACTCCTAAGGTAAGATAAGGTAATTCCTATGGTATTTCTAACAAGTATTACCTATGAGAAAATAAAATCCCAGGCAACGCCAGGTATTAGAAATAATTCCTAAGGTATTTCTAACAAGTATTACCTATGAGAAAATAAAATCACGGGAAACACCAAGTATATACGCTAGTATGTCATAAATTTAAATAAACAAAGCATTACAAATGAAAGTAATGAAAAATCCAGACAATGCTTAAAGACTCAGCCAGGCTTGTTTGGATGACTAATAACCCTGGCAACTTGTATTTATTTCTATAGCACTATCTATCAATTTATGAATTGAAAATTGATGAAAGGAAACAAAGAAAGAGCAAACATGGAGGCACTGACAGGCAAGGAAACAGTATGTGATGATTTCAACTCCATGCACTCTTGCTTAGTTAACAATAAGGTATAGGGCTGTACCTCAGAATCAGTTTGAGTAAGTAGGCTGAGGGACCCGCCACCCACAAATAACCCCCCAACGACAGTTTGTGATTGCTTTCTTGACCAAGGAGCAACAAAAGCAAAGGGAGATGAAGAAAGGAAGCACAAAATAGTGTAAACAAGCAAGACAATGTAAAGAAATGACATTTGCACAGTGGATACATGTTTGAAAAAGCCATCTTGGGAACTATCACGGTTCTCAACTGCTACTGTTACAATATACATTCTATGTTAGCTAATTCATATTTCTTTATGTCCATCTCTATAGTAATACTGTGCTGCAATCTTATTTCCACATGCTTGGAAACAGGCATCAGTGAATGAAGTGAGGCCTCCTAGCAAAGAGAAACATACTAGAATTAACTGATTAAAAGAAAAATTATATAAACGGGTCCGTTTTACATAGTAAAATACATCAAATCTTTGACAAAGGTTGAACAATACAAAGCTACAAAATCCATAGGAACAGAGAAAACTGAAAGCAGACAGTAAGAACATTTTTAAAAATTGAACTATTAAAATAATTTACTTACACTGAACAGCATAGGAAGCCAAGAGTGCAGCAGTATTATAAGGACAGGGTAATCTATGAACAGAAAAACACACACACATATATACATGCTGTTTAACACCACTTAGTTTTACCAATTTATTGAAATTATGAAAGCTTGAACTCGAGATTTTCCTTTTTAAGGCAATCAAATATGTAAAGGTGACAACCTTTAAAATGAGGGCTGGTATTTTACGTGCTGGCCTGCTGTCAAAAGGAAATCATGTCTTTCAATTGGTATCTGAATGGTTAAATGTATGAATTTAGGCAACAAGCAATACGCATAGGAGTCTTGGTGGCGCAGTGGTTTAAATGCAAGCCACAAGGTTGTGAGTTCGCTCCTGCCAGGCTCCAAGGCTGACTCAGCCTTCCATCCTTTCGCAGGTCGGTAAAATGAGTACCCAGCTTGTTGGGGGCATGTATAGAAATATGTATAGAAATACATGCTATTTGTAAGTTGTTTGCTGCCTCGATCCATATGGAGAGGCGGGATACAAATAAATAATAATAAAAAAATATGCATAGAGCTGTTTATATAAATCGATGGCAGTAGTTGCATTTGCATAGAATGATAAACCGCTGTTATGGAAAAGTGTGGTTTCCCTTTAAGAGGTTACATGCTGACTAGTGCATCTTGTTCCCTCCTCCTCCCTTCTCAAAAACTTCTGCATGGCTGAGGTCTTCAGCAGGAGTCTCCTCTGTACCTCACCACTGGGAGACATGCAATATGGGAGGACATGGGAGAAGGTCTTCTCAGCTGTAGTGCCCCAACTATCAGAGGCCTGACCAGCTCCTATGCTGGTGTCGCTCTGATGCCATGTAAAAACATGATTTTTTACAGATTTTTTAGCATCCTTATCCACATCAACATATGCTTCATAGTTTTAAATGCTGACTGATTTTACTAGTTAACTGCTTAATACGTTTTAGTATGTTTAAATTCTTAGTCTTTTATTCTCTTTAAACTGGTTACATTGACTTTATTTTATCATTTCCTGAGACTGCAGGAAATAGGGCTGTATATAAATACATTAACTAATAAGCCAAAAGCAAAGCATATCAGGAAGCATTTGTTTTACTATGTAATGTCATTCAGAAATCCTGGCTTGTCTTTTCAGGAAAAGCTAGGACCCCCAGCTTGGATGACACATTAAACAAACCCTTCCCGTTTGTTTAATAGACATGTCAGCAGGGAGGAACTACGTAGGATCGAATGGGCTATAGGCCAGTACTGTGGCTCATCATGGCCACTCTTTATTTTTATTTCAGTGACCTCCTGTCAAAAGAATGGGAGCTCAAAATCAAGCTGGCTTCCTCCTGAGGGGGAAGAAGAGTGTGGGGAAAAAGCTGCAGAGCCAAACATATTCATATGCATGCTGTTTGATCTATTTAAATTATTTTTTTTTTGTAAGATGTGCACAGTTCCTTATCCACAATTAGAATTGGCCATGCAACCTCAAGTCCTGGATGTGAGGGTCCAGGACTACAAATATAACTATAGCAAACTTTGCCATACACTTCTCAGTTCATCATAGTACATGTGCATGAAATCAGCTCTCCCATACATTTTGCTTTCATAACATCACACTGGAGGTTTACATCTCATTGTTTACATAAGGCTCTTTCTGTACCCACCCTGAATCACTGAACATTCATACAATTATCTTCATGGGAAACAAATCTTACCTTCCAGTTAGAATGTCTTGTTTAATTTGCAAAAAATACTGGTACCTTAAAGAAAGAGTAAGCATAGGTTGACAAAATTACTATTACATTTTCAGTTAACAAAATGAAGATCACCTTTTGACTTACAGCACTTGTACTTCATCATGTATCATTGTTTCAGGTAGGCAAGACACAGCAATTTAACTGCCTTTGAAGTTCCAGTAACATTAGCAATCAACATTTTGTTACTTCTTTCAAACATGCAACTAGTCTTTGCTATTTATGTAGGCAATACAGAATCTTCTTGTATTACTTCTGGTTTTACCTGTACACACAGGCAAACCTCGCAGCAAATTAATACACCAAATTAAGGTGAATGTCAACAGTCTCTGCCTGATATTTTGAAGACTGATATGACTGTAGGAAATATGAACACTTTTAGAACATTTAACTTATAATTGTACACTCTCCTCTGTGCCTATATCAACATTTGTTTCTATATAGATCACCACGATTCTCTACTCCATTCTAGAAAGATAACAATTATTTTGAGTGGCCTTTTCCCAACAATATTTATCTCAGTACCAATTATCTATGCAAATTTGGCTCCAACAAGATTATCTGCAGTGGTATGTTCATTAAATCTAGCACTTTCATGTTCTCAGATACTGTCTGCATGAAGTGACTTCCTGCAACTGCCTAAAATCCCCAATGAAATATGAAATGTCTTCACATTTTGTGGAGTGAAATCTTTTTGTCACACTGCAGTTTTTGACTTCTGTGTTTTTACACATAGTTGCTTCTACTGTAAGACAACTTAAGCCTGTAATTCAACCCTAATTTAAAGATGAGGGGGTGACATGCTTAACTATAATTACTGACAAGCTCAGCTGTTTGGTTTTTTTTTGTCTTATTAGTAAATGATGCATTTTGACTCTTATATTTATGTGCTAGTTATGACTGTTTACCCACAATAGGTTCATCTGGCTTAAACATACCCTTCTTTCATTGTTCACATTCAAAGGCTTGGATTTAAAGTATTCCTTACATGATCTTTCACTGTTGCAAGAGGGAGGCGGAGAGACTGTCGCAGAATTAAAGTCATTACTGTAACCATGTTGTACATGCTGTTCTGTCAATCCAAATCAACCTCTTTAACCCAATATACCAAGTTCATGCCATTTGGTATATTAATTTTTTTAAAGGAAAGAGTATACTGAGTTGGAGGCCCCCATGTTAAACAAAACAAGGAATACAGTATCAGTGTTTTTGCTGAGTTTTCACAGGCACATTACTCTTTGACTATAAATATGTAGCAAAAGGGTCCTGTCTACTTTGAGATAGGAATCTGCTCCAAAACTGAAAAATCTGTTTTAGAGCTAAAAGTCACTCTAACACTCATTCCATATCTGTCAAAAGCATGCTACTCTAGCACTTGGTTCTTGAGGGTCTAATTCAAGTTCAGGTTTTTTTTAAGGGGAAGATCATAAGTCTGCAGAACAGAATTGGATATTTATTAGTTCAAATTCTTCTTTATACTCATTGATAAAAATGGTTTCCTGAGTCAATAAGATGAAGTTGTATCCAATGTGTCTGCTCAACAGTAGATGAGAAGCCACTGGCATAACAGATTGCCAATCCTCCCTGCAAATCTGCTGGAGGGGAAACATGTTTGCATGATACTGAATGAAGTCTACTGTCACTACATTACATAGATGAAACTACACAACCAATGTTTCTGCCAGTAGAAGCTGATGGCTTTCATGGTAGTCAGATACTGAATCTACTCCAGCTTTTAGTCTGTACTTTAAATAAATTATCTGTATTAGCAAACATTTTGGGGGACAGCTTTCAACACAATGGATAGCTCCTTTTTCAGCTAGAACTGAATATTGCTGGCTTTATTTATTTCAACTGATAGCACACATATTGTGAGGCATTTTCTATGGAAAAAAATAGCTTTCAGTAAAGCATGTTAACAATTCATTTTTGTTCTTCTCTTATGAGAATGCTATTCAGAAGTATCTTTACAAACCATATTCCTCTGCCCCATCCCAATACTATACATTTCTCAAATGAACACTTTTCTGGAACACCCTAGGCCTACAGATTTATAATCATCATTAACATCTCTGCATGCAAGATTAATGTTGACAACTGAGCTATAATAATGCCAAGAAAAAGGCTGATACTATCTCCTCTTCAGAAGTCACTGTAACATATTATACAAATACATTTCAATTTAAAAAGAGACTTCTTAAAAAAAAACTTTTGCTTAATCATCTGCTGAAAAAAATCATACTGAGGTTCACCTAAGATTTTCAAATGGATGGAAATTTTCACCTCAGAATTAGAGGAATAATAGCTCTACTGAATGATGGATTCTATGAAAGACAGTATGCTGTAACTGTTGATGAAATAAAGAGGAGGAAGAAAGACGTACACCACACTGTGCTGGTTACAAGCAGAAGTTGAACTGAGAATTTTAATTAAAAAATTGTAGTTTGTGAATCAGACTCTGATCATCATTTCTGAAAAAGCCGAGGAATTTTCATTGTGGGGAAACTGTATTCAGAGTGACAAATTAAAGCCAAATGTATTGATATTGTTGTTGTTGGAAAGGCAAATTTACCCTATGATTTGTGGCACATTATCTATGTATAGACCTATGTATGTATAGTTATTTTGAGGGCATGAAATAGATATGAGGACAGTAAATTTATGAATGCATTCCATTTAAGTTGCTCTGTAGACCAGGCATGTTGTATATTTAGGATAACAATAGGATAGCTTAGCACTCCTGGTCAAGAGAGATGGCTTACAAGCAAGTGGCCTTGGTATTCCTAACTTTGTTACATAATGAAAAAGGGGTCAAATCATCCCTTATCAAAGCAGTGCAAGAGCTGCTTCCACAGGACTGGATTGTGGTCCAGCCCAGATGGTTCCTCCTAACAGGCATTGCATGAATGGTATGGTATCCAAATGCATGGAAAGAACATCATGCCATTTTATTAATCAGTTGCCTGACATCAGTATTATCCTGAATTCTTCAACACATATGCAACATATTATCGTGGAAGTAAGTTGCATTTAAAACACTAGCACCTTTGCACCTATTTGATCAAGTTTATGAGCGCTGACGTAGAGTTTAAATCCTGTACCACACATAGAGAAAAAGCAAACTGTATACCTCAATAATTACAACTCAGTTTGCTATAAAATTATAACTTCCAAAAATTATTAATTGTAAATATAGTATTATGCTATTCCTGCAGATTTATATTAGAACTACCCTAAATAAAAACTATTGTACTATACTCAAGGATAAGAAAGATGTTTCTGTCTGAGAGAGATTTTTTCTGGGGCAAAGGAGCAGATGATATGAATGCAGCACTGCGGGTGTTCAAATACACAAGAAGATCACTTAGTTGCTGTCTACAATGCACTTATAACATGCATTGCAAACCACTCCCGCACTGGAAAATAAATTGATATTAAAGCAGCTTTAGTAAAACACAGTTATAGACAACCAATACTCTAACTTCCTCAAAGAAGAAAATATTTAACAAAAACAAAATTTCATCTGCATATCTTACTAACAAAATGTAATTAAAACAAAAGAATACAATTTTAATTAGCAAGACATTTGGGTATAAGAAGAGAAGCAGATCTTCTGGCATATTAATTTATCCCAATTTAGCTAACTTGCATTTTGAGAGAAAATCAGAAGTTTGCACATTTATTAAACATAGGCTTGGACATTTTGAAATGTAGAAAGAGACTTCTTTTTCTATATGAAAAGCTTGGGAAGAAATACTGAACTCTACCCAGCTTATTCCTTAATACTTCCCAATTTAAACTTGTTTTTGCCCTGCTGCTTCATTTATTTGTAGCAAAGCAGGGCTGAGCAAAAATTGCTTAAAGCAAACCATACAATAAAGTAGGGCAGCAGTGGGGTTTCCTTTGTCTGATAATACAGTACAAGAATGTTACTGTGCCACTCCTGATCTATGGCTATAAGGACATCTGAGTTAGTCTTCAGCAACTAGTCCTCTACAACCAATATAGCATCAACAATTGGATGACGAATGGGCAAGGATCAGATTATATATACTTGAAACAGTGAATACAAAACAGTCTAAAATTCTGGTGACTTTTTTTTAAAAAAATAAAATGAACCCTAAAGAACTTGGGCTAATATGTTCAAGGCATTCTATAATTCCTAGACACAGGTAGAAGTGTAAAATTACAATTGACTTTGTTTTCAAAACTGTTCAAAATATACACTATTGGTTTAAATAAACATAGTATTTCCTAGTAAATTATCTTCCTGTTTAGGACAGATTTCTTACGCGAGTAAGATACTGGCAGGCTTTTCAGATTATGATCAAATGGGTAAATATAAGCATACCTCAGTTAACAAAGTCTCTGACAAAGGAGCTTTTTTTTTATTACATCTTTTTATGCTTGCCCCACCCCCTTTTCCTTCTCATCCTCTGTCTAGCTGGAAGTTTTCTAGACACACTGGCACTGTGAAGATGATGGAGAGAGGAAAAACATACTTTCAGTGTCAGATTGCACCAGCGTATCTGTAGCAAACAATGTGATAAAGCTTCACCTGGAAAAAATGGGATCCTGCTCTAGGTGAACCTATTTTGATTGCATGTGCTTCCTCACAACAGGCAAGGTACGAACAGGTTGCTTACCTGTAACTGTGGTTCTTCGAGTGGTCATCTGTGCCATCATACACTAGGAGCTTTAGCGCCTGCGCGGTAGCGTTCGGAAACGTCTAGAGCTTGTTCGCTTGGCGGGAACCCCTCCCCCATGCCGGTACTGCGCATGCTCCTCCCGCCGAGCAACGGTCTCTCCTCAGTTCTGTCGTCCGCCGTAGAACCTACAGGGACCTGAGAAAGAGGGGAGGAAGGGCGGGTGTGTATGATGGCACAGATGACCACTCGAAGAACCACAGTTACAGGTAAGCAACCTGTTCTTCTTCTTCGTGGTCTCTGTGCCTTCATACACTAGGAGACTGTGTAGCTTACCGGTCGGACGGCGGGTCAGGTCCTACAGCACGGAAGCCAGCACCTCACGTCCAAACCGGGCATCTCTGCGCGACCGGCAGTCGAGCCTGCAGTGGCGCACGAAGGTCGATGGTTGGGACCAGGTCGCCACACGGCGGAGTTCATGCAGGTCAACTCCTCGCAGGAGGGCCGCAGAAGTAGCCACAGCTCTGGTGGAGTGGGCTCGAAGCAGGACTGGCGGAGGCTTCCTCGCGAGCTCATACGCCAGTTCAATAGTCCTCATCACCCACTTGGAGAAGCGCTGGGTGGACACTTTGAGGCCCTTCCGACGTCGCCCATAGCAAACAAACAGATGCGGCGTCTGTCGGAAGGAAGCAGTCCTGTCCTTGTAGAAAGCCAATGCCCGACGCACGTCCAGGGAGTGGAGGACCGCTCCAACGGTGTCGTCGGGTTCGGGAAGAAGGCAGGCAGGATGATGTCCTGGTTGAGATGGAAACTGGACACCACCTTTGGCAGGAAGGAGATGTCAGGTCTCAGGACCACCTTCTCCCTGTGGAAGACCAGGAAGGGCTCATCGGATCGAAGAGCTGTGATCTCCCCCGCTCGCCTCGCTGAGGTCACCGCCACCAGGAAGGCAGTTTTCATGGTCAGGAGCCTGTCATCCGAGGCCGCCATCGGCTCGAAGGGCGGCTTCGTCAGCTGCGAGAGCACCAGCGAGAGGGACCACGGCGGTAGCGGCGGCGATACCGGCGGGTAGAGATGATGAAGTCCTTTCAGGAACCGCTTAACGGTATCGTTCCTGAAGAAGGCCGATGCCGCAGATCGTGGCGGTTGGTATGCCACGATCGCGGAGAGATAAACCTTCAGGGATGGAAACGCCAGACACTGTTGCCGGAGATGCAGGAGAAAATGCAGGACGGTAGAGAGTCCCGCGGGCGATACCGGTTCACTCCTCTTGTTAGCGAAGGTCAGGAAGCGTCGCCATTTGTACTGATAGTTGCGATGGGTGGATTCCTTCCTGGCCGCGACGAGGACGGTACCGAGCACGGGATCGTCTAGTGCAATATCCTCCAGGCATGGAGGGCCAGGCGTGGCAGGTCCGGATGAAGGACTCGGCCGCTGGAGTGGGAGAGCAGGCCCGGCGTCGGTGGCAGCTGGAGCAGGTCGCCTCGTGCAGCTCGTAGCAGGGGTGTGAACCAGTGCTGCCTCGGCCAGTACGGGGCTACGAGGATCGCGTCGGCCCGGTCGGCGAGGATCTTCGATATCGTCCGGCCGAGCAATGGGAACGGTGGGAACGCGTAGAGGAGTTCCCCGGTCCACGGAAACTGGAAGGCGTCTCCGATGGAAGCGCGATCGTGGCCCGCTCTCGAACAGAATCGGCGACACTTCGCGTTTTCCCTGGTCGCGAAGAGGTCGATCGATGGCTCGCCCCAGCGGTCTCGAATCAGTCTGAACGCCTCTCCGGAGAGAGACCATTCATGATGGGATGAGGTGTCCCTGCTGAGGGCGTCTGCCGTGGTGTTCTCCTGCCCGGCCAGGTGAACCGCCACGGGATGCGTGTGCAGGCGAATGCACCATTCCCACAGGTCGAGCGCGATGTTGAGCAGGGTCGTGGAATGAGTCCCTCCTTGTCTGTTGATGTAACAGACGGCGGTGGTATTGTCCGTCAGAACCAGGACCGTCCGCCCCGCTACGACGTGGCGGAACACCCTTAGCGCTTTCGAGACGGCGAGCAGCTCCAGCGCGTTGATATGGAGAGCGGTCTCGTCGTTGATCCATCTGTCGCGGACTCTGAGATCGCCGCAGTGGGCACCCCATCCATACAGGGAGGCGTCGGTCGTTACCGTCACCTTCGGTGTCGGCTGCTGGAAGGGCATCCCTGACATCAGATTGCGTCGCGACTGCCACCAGCGGAGGGAGGATCGAACGGTCTCCGGCAGCTGTAGTCGGAGTGTCTGTTCGTCTCGCAGGGGGTCAAATGTGCCGACGAACCAGTGTTGAAGAGGTCTTGCTCTCAGTCTGGCGAGATATGTCACAGCAGTCGTCGCAGCCATGTAGCCCAAGAGCTGTTGGACACTTCTCGCAGATAACGTCGGGGCCGTGCGGGCGTGAGCGGCGGCCCAGATCAGGGTTTGAGCTCGAGTCTCTGGTAGGTACGCCCTGGCGGAGGTTGAGTCGAGCGTTGCCCCGATGAAGTCCAAGATCCTCGCCGGCTCGAGGTGGGACTTCTTCGGATTCACTCGTAGACCAAGGCGAGTCAGGAGTGACAACGTCATGTGGACGTCGTGGTAAAGTCTCTGTTTGCAGGACGCCACCAACAGCCAATCGTCGAGGTAAGGGAAGACCGAAGCACCGTCCGCAGGAAGGATACCACCGGGGCCATGCACTTGGTGAAGACCCTTGGGGCAGTCGAGAGTCCGAACGGCAGCACCTTGTACTGGTAACAGGTGTCGTCGACTGCGAAGCGGAGGTACCGTCTGTGCTGCGGGCGAATGGCGATGTGGAAGTATGCGTCTCAGAGATCGATGGAGGCGAACCAGTCCCCTCAATGTAGGAAGGGCAGGATTGACGGTATCGTGACCATCTTGAACCTTTTGGGGCGGATGTAGTAGTTCACCCCTCTGAGGTCGAGGATCGGCCGGAGGTACCGTCGGCTTTCGGTACTGTGAAGTACCTGGAGAAGAAGCCGGTGGTCTTGGCTTCTTGTGGGAGCTGCTCGATCGCTCCTTTCTGGAGGAGGGATTGGATTTCTTCCAGGAGGGCCGGACTCGACGGGGTGGAGTAGTAAACGCCTCGAGGCGGAATATCGTGAAACTCGATGGCGTAGCCAAGACGGACGATGGAAAGCACCCAAGAGTCCGTAGTGACATGTTGCCACTCCAAAAGGTGTCGAGCCAGAGTCGGTCGGTCTCCGAGCGCAGATGGTAGGCTGAAAAGTGGGTATTGGTAGGTCCTGCCAGGCACGTCAAAACCGAGACTTTGCGTCCGAGGAGGACTTCTTAGACGAAGCCGGGCGACGTCTAAAGGTGCGTCTGGCCGACGAGCCGGAGGACGGTCTTGACTGTCCGGACTGGGCCGAACGCTGGAACGACGAGGTGGAAGATCGTCGCCAGGATGGGAGGAAGGAGGAGGTCCTGCGGGCTTGCGTGGCCGGCTGTAGCCCGATCTTTTTGGCAGTCAACCTCGCCTTCACCAGATTGTCCAGCGCCTGGTTGGTGGACGAATTGAACAGGCTCTCACCGTCGAAGGGGAGATCTTCGCTCCTCCTTCGGGTGTCCTCCTGGATGTCGGCCGGTCGCAGCCAGGCATGGCGGTGCAGGCCGATGGATCCCGCCATGACCCGGGAGGCGATCTCCACGGCGTGCCGGGAGGAGGCCATCTGCTGCCGAGCGATGGATATGGCCTCGTTGAATATCACCGAGGAGGCTTGGCGGATGTCCTCCGGTACCGCCTCCATAGCCGGTTGAAGGCGGTCGAGCACTTTTTTCAGGTATGCTGCGAGGCAAGCCTGGGTGTTGGACAGCCTGATCTGCAAGGAGGCGGCGGAATAGAACCTCCGAGCGTAGGCGTCCAACTTTCTGCCTTCCTTATCCGGCGGGGTGGTGTGCTGCCTGCCGGTGCCTTTTGTCTGTGCCGACTCGACCACCACAGATTTCGGTGCAGGGTGATTGAAGAGATAACCTGCGTTATCCTTCTGCACCCTGTAGAGGTGCTCCAAATGCTGCGGTATCGGCTGCGCCGAGGCCGGTCTATCCCAGGCGGCCTTCACCACTCTGGAGATCCGGGGCAGGAGAGGCAGCGGGGCCGTGGCAGGTTGCTTCCCCTCAAAGACGGAGAAGACGGGATCGTCGTCCTCCGGCTCCGCATCGGCGATCTTAAGGCCAAGGGTAGAGGCCATGCGGAGCAGCATCGCAGAGAACTGGTGGACGTCCTCTGGAGCTGAATCTGGGATCGGCTCCCCGAATCCCAGCGGAGGAGACTCCTGGGAGGCCGCCTCAGACACCTCCGACTCCGCGCTCGAGTCGTACGACTCCGAGCTCGGTGAGTCCTCTCGCCGCTCGCTGTCCGGCTCCTTCACGGCCGCCACAGGTGCTGCCTTCTTAGGCTTCTCTGCAGCCGGGACGGTGGTAGTGGCAGCGTCACATTTGGGCTGGCTGACCACGGACTTCACCTTTCTAGTGGTGACTGGGGTAGTCTGGCAGGCTGATGTTGTCTTAGCCTGCTCAGCCACCACCGACTCCGTAGGGCGCGTCGCCGTTGCCATGACCCTAGGAGGTGGCGATATCGCCCGATATCGAGGTGAAGGCTCCCTCGCCCTATGGTATCGAGGAGAGGGAGAGCGGCTGAAGGAGCGGCGGTCCGACAGTGAACGGCTTCGGTGGCGACGGTACCGAGCCTCTTCCCCTCGAGGCGAACGTGATTCGCACTGTCTGCGAGGTGACCGGGACCTCCGGAAGGTCTCCCAGCGTCTCGGGTCACGATGGTACCGATCCCGGTACGATGGTGAATGTGACCGATAAGAGGCCGGGCGCTCTCTCCATTCAGACTCCCTCGCGTACCTGGCCACGTAGGACGCCGAGGTGTATCTGGAGGCAGACGAGCGAGGCTGTTCCTCTCTAGTCTCCCTCGGAGGCGGCGAGGCCACCGGGCACTCCGAAGAGCGGGACCGGGACCTGAACGAGGTCGAATGCCGCTCCGGAGAAGCAGAGGGTTCTCTCTGCTGCAGGTCGGCCGACCTGCGACGGCTGGAAAGGCGGTGGCGCTCCTCCACCAGGGTTGGAGGGTCTACCACAGGCGAGTCCAGGCGCTGTTGGGGAACGTCCTCGATCTCATCGTCCGAGAGATCGACGGACTCGCCTCGCCCTTTGGAAGGCTGTAGAGTCGGAGGAGGAGTAGGAGGTTGAACGTCCCCAGCCGGGGAGCGTTTCTTCTCCTTCTTCTTCTTCTCCTTCTCCTTGCCCTTGTCTCCGTCCGGAGCAGGGCGCTTTTTAGCAGGAGTCTCCTTCAGGGGAGCCTCAGCCTTCTTCGCCGTCGAGGATCCTTTCGCTGACTTGGCAGCCGCCGACAGCTTCGGGATCCTCGGTAACGCCGAGATCAGCGTTCTCGCCGGTACCGAGCCTGATACCGACGAGGTGGACGGAACGGCAGCCGCCGATACCGTCGATGGCGTGGTCGTCTTCTTGTCGGCCATTTTGGAGACGGAGGTCTCATCGATCGCCCGCAGAGACTGCTCCCAACAATAAGATTTAAGTCTCGCGGACCTGTTGCGGAGAGTCTGGGGAGTGAAATCCCGGCAAATTGGGCAAGTCCGAGTGTTGTGGGACTCGCCCAAACAGAAGAGACACTCCTTATGGCCGTCGTTGAGGGCAACTTTGCGCCCGCAGGACACGCACTTTTTGAAGAGCGCGGACATAAGACGAAACGCCGAACTGGAAAAAACCGAAAACGCCAAAACCGAATAGGAAGTCCGAAAGAGGGGTCAGAGACAGTCCAGATATCCAAAAAACCGTGAAAATCAACAAGCCAAGCACAAAAGCAGAGGAACAAACCGAAGAACTTTCCGTACGCGACGGCGGACGAGAAAGAACTGAGGAGAGACCGTTGCTCGGCGGGAGGAGCATGCGCAGTACCGGCGTGGGGGAGGGGTTCCCGCCAAGCGAACAAGCTCTAGAAGTTTCCGAACGCTACCGCGCAGGCGCTAAAGCTCCTAGTGTATGATGGCACAGAGACCACGAAGAAATAACAGCAGTTACCCCCAGAATTCCTTACTGAGTATGTATCAACAGCAAAACAGAGAAAAAAGGGGAGCAAGCATGCGTACCTTAACAGTTACAACTAGCATGTTGAAAAAATCCCCCATAAATCTATAAAATCAGCCATCAAAATGAAAATCATAAGAAAACTTGAGGTTGTGAAATAAAAAAGAATCATCCCTGAATGAATTTTAAGGCTTTCACAAGATCTCTAGAAGGTTCAAAATGTTTTTGCTGACTTATTCAAGGCTTACTCGACCTTCCACATGTACATTTTTCAGTTTTGGGAAAAACATTTACTGAAACACATTGACTTGCTCGTTTTTTGTCGTGTAGAAACCTATCCCTATCCTTTCCATGTTATATCTGACTCTGGTACCAAACTTTCTGTTAAAGAAGTAATGTCCAGAAACATATCATCTTAGCTAACTGGGGCACACCTGTACTGTACATCAACAATCTAACAAAACATCAAGCTGACATATTAAAATAAGAGAGAGACTGATACCGTGTGTATTCTTCTTGAAGTTTATTAGGATCGCTTACAAAAAATTTGACTCTGAAGTTCAAACTGTGAGGAGATCCTCCTAAAAATTAAACAAAACACCTTATTAGGATATATGAATAATCTAATTTTGTAAGTATTTTTTTATTCAAATAAAAACCATTTTCACTTACTCTTCAATTGTTTCCTGATTGGCTTGTTTGGATCCAGCCACCTCTGGAAAGAAAATGAATAACTCATTAAGTGTTTTTTTCCAAAACAACAAACACTACTACTGTAATATCTCTCAACATATCAAGATAAATATATGAGTGCTTTTGCAGTATTTATGTTGCCAAATCAGTTATTAGATACATAGCACATTCCTTCTTGACAATTAGACTAAGCCGATCATCTGCATCTGCTCTGGAGACACAGAAGACATGTACAGACTCACATGTAAGTGTCTTGCAGAAACGCAATGCATGTTGTTTCTTAGAACTAATGAAGCTACTGACTATACAGGATAAACATAACATGGGACAATTCCAAGCTAGCTGTTGATTACTTAACCTGCTTGTTTTTCCTGCCATGTGGATCAAACTGTAATGTTGCAACTAGACAATCCTTACCAAATGTAGCAATACTATTAGTGGAATATTTATTACATGTGATATGTCTCACTACTTTGAAAATTATGGGCAGTAAACACAAGCAACTGTACTGATTTTTTCTGCTGAGAAAACTCAGATTCTGTGGAGTGCAGCAGCTAAAAACGCACTTATTCTTACAAGGAGCTCAATGACATTACAAGAATGTCAATACTCTTTTTTAATGCCTAACTTCTTCCTTATTCCATTTGTTCTTTTTCAAACTACATAAAAAGATAAAACCATCTCCTGAAGGAAGATGGTTTTGTAATGATATTTATCTTATTTTAGTATATTTCAAAGAATGTGCATAGAATTACAACATCTGAATTTAGAGCAGCACACCCACCAGATGAAGATTCCCCACTGATCTCTGCTTAAAACCATTTCAAAGATCCATCTTTCACGTCAATCCTACTCCAAGTGGCGGTCCCTGAACCACTGGCTGCCAGTCCGCACAGAGTTTCCATGAAAAAAATGATCAGCTGTGGTCAATTCATATAAATTTGGTATCAGTCCATGGCAAAGTGGAAAAAAATAGTAATTGCCTGGTCCCCACACGCACCTGGAAAGTACCATCACACTGCTATATAAAACAGCAGTTAGACTACACTAGAGGGCGCACAGTGGAGAAGTCTATGGGATAAGACCACTCCAGCTACTAAAATTAAGTATAGCACTCTGAATAAGGAATCAAACTTATTAGCAGCTACCTTATACTCCAAGTACAGTCCATTTTTTCCCAATCGAAAACATTTGATTTTCCTCACAAGTTTTGATTTCAGGAATAATGAAGTCAAATACTCTTTTACTCTGGAAGTGTTTCAATCAGAAACACACATAATGTAACAGAGGGAAACTGAGCAACACTTCCTAGAAAGTTTTTAATATTCTATATGTTTAGGTAGTAACAAATTGTCATTTGTGATACAGAATCATAGAATTACAGAGCTTGAAGAGATCACAAGGGCCATCGAGTTCAACCCCTTGCCATGTACCACCAAAGCATTCCTGACAGGTTGCCAACCAGCCTCTGCCTAAAAACTTCCAAGGAAAGTAATTTTTATATAAAGTCTACATTCATTCCTAAAAGCTAGGGATACACAGCAAACATAAGATTCAGTTTGCAGCCTGATTAGACAATCAGCTGATTTAATTCAGAGTTATTTGGAAGATGGCCAATTTGACTTGAGTCTATGTCCAGATCTTGATCCAGAAATTTCAGTCTTTGCCTCCCATTGCACAGAACTGGAAATCAGCAGTTATAACATTTTTCTTCCCTTTAAAAAAATAAAAAAAGAATTGATAAAATCTC
>CAOLHI010006144.1:0-41582 GCA_948474755.1 Ctenosaura bakeri
TAGGGTTTTGTTAAAGTTCTTTTTTAAAAATGTTTTTAAAGGTTTTTTTAACAATTGCTTTTTAAACCCTTTTTTAAAAAACAATTTGAAAGGTTTGAGATTCAGATATATTCGGATTCAGAAAATTCTGGATTTGTCCCACCCCTAATTTAACCCTTCGCTAAGAAATTAAGAAAAATGACTAGTTAATAGATTTGCAGGTCCAGGGTTATGGATATAGGTGAAAATATAGCTTTGAATTTATCTGTTCTATCAGAATTCTATATGAATGTTTAAGGGCCCATACGATGGAATATTAAAATATTGTAACGGATTATTTAGATCAATTCAGACAAATGTGGAATTAAAAAAAATAAGCCGGGAGCTAAAACAGAATAAAAACCCCGGAGATAAAGTTCACAAATATGAACAAAAATAAAAATCAGTAGAAAAACACGTGAGATTTTCAAAGAAAAAATCACCCAAAGAAAGTAAGGGAAAAAATGGACAATTTATAAGACCTAAAAACTAGTCTTTGGAACACTAGCTTTAAAAAAAACAAAGGGAGGGAGGGTTCTATGGGGGAAATTTTCTTAAAATAATTTGTTGTTGATAAGTGCTATATCTGAAATCACCAACTAGAGCAGGCAAAGACAATAAGGGAAGATCCCTTTGCTTATATTATATGTGTTTTAATGGAAAAATTTTGGGACGGTTTTGGAGTTATATAATTTTGTCCTTTATGAGAAAAAAAAAAAGAAATGTATAGTTTATTAAATTGGTATAATTTTGTAGTATGCTTTTTGGGGGGGGGGTAGGATTTTGCTTCCCTTTGTGATGTATGGTTTTCTTACTCTTTTTTCTGTTTTCTTCTTTTCTTTACTCGTCTATTATTATTATGTTGGTCTATTTCCTAATAAAAAGATTGCAATCTTTTTTTAGGAAATAGACCAACATAATAATATTTCGTTGTGTGTGTGTGTGTGTATCTCTCCCTTCCTGGTTATTTGTGTATGTATGTGGGTGAGAGGAAGCCAATGAGAAAGCATTCCTCCGAAACAATAAAAAAAAAAAAAACAATCCCCCGGGGGGGGGGAAACCCTGAAAAATTTTTTAAATTTGGGCCATTTCCACCCCACCCTTTTCGGGCTATCATTCCACTTTAAACCCCCCTGGGAATTTCCCCCTTCAACTGCAACCCCGGGATTTAAGGAGGCTGAAAGTGGAATATCCCCTATAACAGGCTAGTGCAGACATGGCCTTGGTTCCCCATGGGAAAGAGGGAGAGAAAAGAGGCGGTCTTTACTGGTCTGCTTTTGGGCGCCCAGCAGAGACAGAGCACGGGATTGGAGGAGGCTGGACTTGGATCCCTGGTTGCCAAGGGTAACAGGTGGCAAAATTTGCCTAGGCCTGCCCTGCAAACGTCACATTTTAAAGTCAGATTTTTAGTATCATTTTTAAAAAAAAACTTCTCTCTCCTCCTCCTCCTCTTCAGGCATCTTTTTGCAATCACCAGTCTTGCCTACAGCAAACAGAAAGCTCCCTGCCTAAGGGTAAAATTCAGGCGGATGGGTCTCTCTGCTGTCATAGGTTGTTCTTCTATGCCCTAAACTGCCAGGATCGCAAGCCTCCCCAGTACTCTTGAACCTGGGAAAAAAGTACCTTTCCCAGTCACTGGTCTGGATCTCCCCCTCTTCCCCTGGGGGTCTGATCTCCTCCTCCCCACTCAGCTTGGGACCTGAGGAGATGCCTTCCTTTCCCACGGAGCCCTGGCAAGAGAAAGAAAGAATGAACGAACGCTTGGACACTCTTCCACTAAAGGGCTTCATCTTCGCCTGCCATCCCTTGCTCCGGAGCAGCTCAATTTGCCTTTGAATGCAAGTTTGGGAATCCTGAGGGGCACCCATATCATCAGAGTGTGATTTCCAAAGCTTCCTGACCACTGGCTTAGCCTGCCAGGGGCTGCTGGAAGTGACAGTCCAGAACCCAATGGCTGGAGGACCCCCAGCCCTGCCTGAAAGCAGTGGAGGCCTCTTCAGCTCAGGGGCCCCTGGGATCTCAATGGGAAAAAAAAGGCTCCTGCGCTGAGATGCCTGGCCCTGGTTTCACTCAGCTTCTACTGGGGAGCAGGGAGTGGAAAAAGGAGGGAGGAGTGGGAAAGAAGCTTCCATCTTTCTTCCGTGGGTGACCAGAACTCCCATAGGAAATTTAACCACCATCCAGCCCTGGGCCCTGGAGACTTTGAGAGTATGTTTTCTACAGCTTCTGGCATCTGCAAGGGTTGGAAGAAAGAGGCAGCTGGAGAGGAGTGCGGTCGAAGGATCGGGGACTGGAGGATCCAGGGGTCTGTCTCCTTTGGGATCTCTTTCTTCCCATCTCCTTCCTCCCCAAAGCTGCTTTGCAAAGGAGGAGGGGGATTCTTTGCCTCCTGGCCACAGAATGTCTCAAGAATCCACCTCACCGGATGAGACTGCAGGGCTGAAAAGTCTCAGGGATGACTTGGAGGCCAAAGTGCAAAGGCAGAGCCTCCCTTTCATTCCTGCAAGCCCCCTCATCTCTGGCTGGCTGTCTTCCATGGGTGCAGGGACATGAAGGTGCCCTGTGGGGAGGGAGGGAGGGGAGGCCCTGCCCTGGAAGGAATAGGGGGCTGGAGGGGGGTTCTGACGTTGGAGGCGCCTCGGAAGCCTCCTCTTGGTCGCGGTTCGTGCCACAGAAGCGGGGGTGCCTCTTCCAGAGCTTCTGCAAAGGAGATAAAATGGAGAACCTCTCAGAGGAACAGGAGGGCTGACTGGCCTCCTAGTCCCAAAGGGGCCTGAAAGGAGGAAGGGGGCCCAAACCAACAAGAAGATGGACCCGCACACACACAGTGGCCATCTCGTCCTCCCCCCAACTCTCTGTGGCCCCTTACCCTGAACCGCCTCAGAGTGCGGCCATCACTGTAAAAACACAACAACCCAGTCACAGGCAGGCAAAAGTGGTAGGAGCAACCCAGAGGGCATCCAGCCACAACCACTGCCAGTAACGCTATGGCCCAACCGTCTCATCTCCACAGCAACCATGGAAGCAAACATTGGCCTGGAATTCTCTGCAGAAAGAACCTTTCTGACAGTAAGAAAAAAAGCATGGAGGCTACATCTGTATATATATGTGGAGGCTAAATGGAGGAGTTTAGCTACCATGGGAGTAAAGGATTAAACCTGGGGATGGTCCAACCGAGTCTGCAGATCCTCAAATCCTCGAATCCTTGGCAAGGATTCCAGATTCGCAAATCCAAATCCCTGTGCAGTGAACCGAATCTTTCAAATCCATCAACCAAAAATAGGGCTTTTTTAAAGTTTCTTGTTTTAAAAAGGTTTTAAAAAGTTTAAAAAGTTTTGATTTGAGACTTGAAGGTAGAGATTTGAGACTTGACTTGAGACTTGGAGTAAAAGACTAAAACACATCACTGCCCTTGAGCTAAAAACACACCACTTCTTATAAGTAGGAAACTAGCTGAAGAGGAACCCCTGGACAGAACCTTTTTCTCTAGTGGTTTAGCTTTCTGCTTGGTTGGAGACGTTACAAGCCAGACTTACCTGTTGCTGACCGTGAGGCCTCAGGAAACCACCAAGCCCAGAATTCCACAGGACATGGAAAGTGGAATAATAGCTCTGGAACAGTGTAGGGTGGAAATGCCCCATGGACTGAAATCAGACTTTCTTCCTGAAGTAGAAATTCATCAACGTAAATATGCATAAGTTTCATTTATTTTCATATCTAGGACAGAACTATTCCTCCATTCCTTACAAATTCCAGACCAAAATGATCTCCAACTCTGAAAGGAAAGGTTTTAATTCCCAGACAAAAACGTTTCAATATGTGGGAGGGAAGAAATCTTTTCCTGTCTCTTGTGCACTCATGGGGGCGTTTGTGTATGATTTATTGGGGTTTTTAACACACTGAATCAGAAAATCCAACTCCTGCAAACCACACAGCATCTGTAGGCTTTCCTATACAGTCAATCAATGCAGATTTTGTAGCAATTACCCTTAGAAGTCTATCACACAACACAGTTACACTGCAGTTGTCCTGTGTTAATCCTGTCTGGAGCTTATTGGACAACACAACAGCTCTCCCAGTGCTATACCAGGCTGTGCATTTGGAAAGCAATTATTTTCCCACTGGAAATAATCCATTAATCCATAGTGCCTGTGGCCCTGTGATTTAGTAACCTCTTTGGATGCAAATATCTCCTTCTGCTCTGTTTGCAGATATTGAGAGCCTGGTGGTTGCAGAGTGTGTCTGATTCCAGTGCTCCTCACTTAGGGGTTCCCCGGGATTTATCTCCAGGGGGGAAACCCCATCCTTCTTCCTCCAGGGGTTGGGCTGGGAGAACGCTGGGATTCCCAGGAGTATCCAAGAGGTCTGCTGTACACTTCTTTTCTGGCCCATTTTCTCTTAAGCGTGAATGTCCAGAGAAACCATGGGGTTCAGGAAAAGTTTAGGGGAAAATGAAGAGTCCATACACAAAAGTTTGAAGAGTAATATATACCAATGTAGGGCCAAGTGAGTGTGGGCTCATAGGAAAAGCTGTAGAAGTGGCTTGGTTTGTGTTTCTCTTGATAGACTTGGGGCGGTTTCATTAAGAGTGTCGTTGTGTCATTGTGCAATTATAGCTTATGTTTTTAAAAAAAACAAAAAAACACTAGTCATGGAGCTGGAGGCAGAGCAAACATGGTGGTATAAGTGATGTTGGATTTCAAGGACTCCAAAAGCAAACACTGAAGCCTCTGCGATGGCAACGGGGGACAGAATGCATTGCTATTTCGCTGTCTTTCCAAGCACAGAAGAAACGGTTTCCAAGTGGAAGGGCTCAAAACTACTGATGGGTGTGATGAACATCTTAGTCCAGTCTGTGATTTCCACCTCACTGGGGGTGCTTTGCTCCCGTTAAGCTTCAGTCCAAACTTTAAAAGGACGATCAAACATTTGAACCTATTTCGTGGATAAGGGTCAGCACCTTGAATGTCTCCTAAGCCCTGGGATAGATTCACTGCCCTGTTGATAGGGAAGAAGAGAACCTATCATCTTCTGATACGTCACAGAATCACAAAGAAACCCTCTTGAGGGGGGGGGTTAAAATGTTGCAGCTGTGCTGGAAAAGGCGTGAATATTGTGTGGAACCACGCAACTGTTTATTAGTTTGATTGATTTATGTCTCTCTTTCTTTCCGTATGGGACCCAAGGTGGTTTACAGTGTAATTCTAGAACAAAACAGCTGAATCAGGGTATGATGTAAAAGCTTAAAAGGCATTAAAGAATCAATTCAATTGATATATTCAAAACTTACTGCATATTAAAAAACACACACACACCCATGCCACATTCTTCAGCCCCTACCCATTAAAGGGGAAGACCAGTTTAAATCAGGAGGTCCTTGTCGTTTGGAGAGATTAAAAAATATTGCAGCCTCCCAAGACATTTGCCTCATTCAGAGTCTGAGCCTGTTATCATCACTACAGTAGGACCTTCTCTTTGGTGGATGTCGTTGTTGGGATTTCCCCCATTTTGACCAGCAGGCGGAAGGAGCCCCTCCCAGGTGGAAAGAGCACCTTCAGACATAGAACTGGTTTTCTCCAGGTCAGGCAGGTGGACCTCGTTTGCGGCTGTGGGCTCTTTGCAGTTTTAAGCTTCCATGCTGCTGCTCTAATTGGCATAGAAGAAAGTAAAGCCAGATAAAGTCACTGCAGTCCTCACTGCTCTTTATACCCTTTCTGGTTCCCAAAACACAAGGTGGCAGCTATTTCTTCCAATTTTTTTTTTAAGTATGTTGTGCTGGGGGTATTGTGTATTTTTTAATTTTGTTAATGTATGTCACTCGCACAGCATGCTTGCAGTGGCCTTTGAAACTGTAAAACCCCAGGATTCCATAGGATGTTATATGTGAGTGTCCCATCGGCCACCCGTCGGCCAATGTCTTAGGACCATCCTCGCACCACGGCGGAGGATGCGCACCTCAGTTCAGGAGAGGATCCTAAGCCCCCCAGACCCACGTGGGTTTCCTTGTCCAAGAAGTTGAGCCCGTTCACGGCCAAGATGTAGGGGGAGACCATGGTGTTGTTGCTGCAGCTCTGGATGTAGAAGAAGGATGGAATCTACAAATATAGGATGGGGGACACGTCAGATATGGACGATTCCATCAAGTGCCAGATATCGAGAGAACATGTGTCTGTGGGGCATCTGAAATAGAAGATGTTGAGCATGTCCTATTCAGCTGCAAACAATATGACACAGTAAAGGCCCAGTTCCTACAGACAATAGTAGTAACCATAGTAAATGGTTAACCCACTTCCTTCAAGGTACAAATACATACGTTGTAACTCGAACTGCTAAATTCATAGGTAGGGCTGTTCAACTGAAATACTATGTTTTATTGAGCACATCGGGGTTGCATGTAAAGGTGATGAGCTTATCTAAACATGTGCTGGTTCTGTATTTTATTACCTTTTAGCCTATTATAAGACAATAAGGTACTAGTATTAACATAACTAATATAATATAGGTCATTTTATTTTGTCTAATTTATCTTATCCAATGACATTTTATGCATTGTATCCTATTTATTGTGCTGTTTTACATTTTATCATGCTTGCCGTTCATTGTTTGATATGGTCAATTGACTAATCAATAAACTAACTATCTAACTCATTGTTGGTTAGGATCTCGTCTGGAATAGCTGTCCCCCTTGTTCTCTCCTCTACCTTCTGGACTCTGAAATTGTCTACAAGGCAACTGAAAATTTGTTGGTGCTCATATTCTCCCATTACTGCCATATCTCTGCTTTCTGAAGGTTTGGTTGTCTGTTCCAGGAAGGCATCATCCAAGTCCTCAGTTTGGCTTGGAGGTCTGTTGTAGACACCCACAATGGCATTACTGTTGGTTTTCCCCCCTTTAATTTCTACCCAGACGGTCTCAACCTGGCTTCCAAGATTGACATCATGGACCTCTTCTCAGACGTAAATGTCGATGATAGACAGTGCTACTATACTCTTTTCCTCTTTGACCTGTTTCTCTGAAATAGGCTATACCTCTCTCCAACTGCATTTTAATCGCGAGACTCATCCCACAATTGGTTTAAAAACAAACTGGTTCTGTTCTACTCAGCAGCATCCCTGAAGCTCCCGCTGACAGGGCTGGTGCTCGACACTTCTTAGGAAAACATTCCTCTGAATATGCATAGTGTGCTCTAAATGAACTGAAAAGGCGAAGGGCAACTGAGAGACTCTTTTTTGGGATCACCCAGGGAAGGATTTTATAGCCAACTCCAGTCACACTCAGCTCTTCATAATGACTTAAATAACAGAGTGGGTTACTGTCAAAAAGAAAACCGGGGTGCTTCCTTCAACCAAACAAGCCCCACAAGCACCACATTGACAAACACTGCACAATAGAATTCCATTCCACAGCCAGGAGGAAAACAGCCACTCAGCCTCAAAGGCATTTAACTAATTTTATTGCAGGTAGTAAAACCATTAAGACAAGCAGTTAAGTAACTGCCATGCCTCACTGTGGCATCCACGCATCACACAAAGCAAAACAGCGAGAGAAAGAATCAGAATCGGAATCAGGCAGAGCTTCTCAGACAAGCCTCTTATGCAGGATAACACACACTCCAGAACAAAAACATGTTTACACGGCTGACTTTCCGTGTGAAGTTACATACAATAGCCATAACAAGACAGAAACCAACCAAAACACCGGAACACAGCTGTGTAGCCTTTCCAGAACATAAAACATAACATTAGTACTTTTCTCAAGAGAACTTGGGACACGCTCACCTGTGAAACAGAAGCCAAATATTTACAGTAGCAATTCCTATGGGAACAGCCAAGCAAAAAGACCATTAACTCTCCCCTCTCATTCCAACAGTTACAGCATTACATGGTCAAAAAACAAAACAAAAGGGAAATGAGGAATTCAGCACCTGAAAGAAGCCAGAGAAAGAGGTACATTGGAGAAGGAAGGGATTTGGGGGAGACCTGGGTGAAGAAAGTAAATGTTCCCCATTTTCCCTATCATTAGCTTGGAAGGGTGAAGGGTGTCCTTCTCCATGGAAATTATGCTTTTAAATCTCTAACACTGAAAGCATTACATATAATACAATCAGTGAAAACATTACATATAATACAGTCAGTGAGTTAATTCGTATTTAGCTGATTCTGTCATAACAGAAGCATATTTCCTATTCTGTACATTTATGACTTCTCACCCGTGTGGGTTCTTTGATGTGAACGTAAATGTTGACTCCGAGAGAAGCCTTTCCACATTCCATGCATTTATATGGCTTCTCCCCTGTGTGAATCCTTTGATGGGAACGCAGAGATCCACTCTCACTGAAGCTCTTTCCACATTCCATGCATTTAAATGGCTTCTCCCCTGTGTGTGTCCTTTGATGGGAACGCAGAGATCCACTCTCACTGAAGCTCTTTCCACATTCCATGCATTTAAATGGCTTCTCCCCTGTGTGTGTCCTTTGATGGGAACGCAGGGATCCAATGTCACTTGACTCTTTCCACATTCCATGCATTTAAATGGCTTCTCCCCTGTGTGTGTCCTTTGATGGGAACGCAGAGATCCACTCTCACTGAAGCTCTTTCCACATTCCATGCATTTAAATGGCTTCTCCCCTGTGTGAATCCTTTGATGGGAATGCAGATGTGCACTCTGACTCAACTCTTTCCACATTCCATGCATTTAAATGGCTTCTCCCCTGTGTGTGTCCTTTGATGGGAACGCAGATCTCCACTCCGACTGAAAGTCTTTCCACATTCTTTGCATTCATATGGGTTCTCCCCTGTGTGTGTCCTTTGATGGGAACGCAGAGATCCACTCTCACTGAAGCTCTTTCCACATTCCATGCATTTAAATGGCTTCTCCCCTGTGTGTGTCCTTTGATGGGAACGCAGAGATCCACTCTCACTGAAGCTCTTTCCACATTCCATGCATTTAAATGGCTTCTCACCTGTGTGAATCCTTTGATGGGAATGCAGATGTGCACTCTGACTGAAACTCTTTCCACATTCCATGCATTTAAATGGCTTCTCACCTGTGTGTGTCCTTTGATGAGAACGCAGATCCACTCCACTGAAACTCTTTCCACATTCTTTGCATTCAATGGCTTCTCCCCTGTGTGTGTCCTTTGATGGGAATGCAGAGTCACTCCGACAGAAACTCTTTCCACATTCTATGCATTTAAATGGCTTCTCCCCTGTGTGTGTCCTTTGATGGAACGAGATCTCACTCCGACTGAAACTCTTTCCACATTCTTTGCATTCATATGGCTTCTCCCCTGTGTGTGTCCTTTGATGGGAATGCAGATCTCCACTCTGACTGAAACTCTTTCCACATTCCATGCATTTAAATGGCTTCTCCCCTGTGTGAATTCTTTGATGTCTATTATAATTTCCACTGTTGTTGAAGCTCTTTCCACATTCCATACACTTATACAGCTTCTCCTCTCCATGGGTTGTGGGATATGAATGTAGATGTTCAGAATATTCCATTCTTCTTTTCTGATTCAAGTCAGAAGTTCACAAAGAAGAGCTCCTTGAATAGCAGAGGATTTCTTCTTCTCAGTCTTTGGTTTTTCTTTGTGCTCTTTTCCAAATCCCTCTTTTTTTACAGTAGAATCCTGCGTTTTCCTCTTGATTCCACAGGCTTGTTGTTGATGTTTTTGTTGTTGTTATTATTATCACCTTCATTTATATTCTCCTTTTTCCTTGGCAGGACTCAAAGCAGCCTACAATACATGTAAAAAAGAAAATATAGTTAAAAAACCATAATGTACAAAAGTTAAAACAGAAATTAAATAGGCACACAATAATTAAAACAAAGTAAAAATGTCAATTAAAAACAACTAACAGATCACAATTAAAAATAACCAGCACCTTTCTTTAGTCAGGGAATGATCATTTATTGAATGTCTGCCAAGATAAAAATGTCTTTAATCAAAATTAACAGGAAACCTGGTGGTGTAGTGGTTAAATGCTGGTACTGCGGCCACAACACTGAGTTCGACTCTGCAGGGCTCCAGGTTGACTCGGCCTTCCATCCTTCCGCAGTCAGTAAAATGAGTACCCAGCTTGTTGGGGACAATTAGCTAACACGTTGTAAACTGCTTGGAGAGCACTTAGATGATAAGCGGTATAGAAATACACATGCTATTGCTATTGAATTGTCCACGGAAAGAAGGGAGGGAGGTGTGTCCTCTCTGGGAGGGGAGTTCCACAGCCTGGGAGCAGCCACTGAGAAGACCCTCTCTCGTTTTCCCACCAGATGCATGTGTGAAAGTGGTGAGACAGAAAGAAGGGCCTCTCCAGCAGATCTCAAAGCAGGACTGGTTCACAGTGGAAAATACGGTCCTGGATGTGAGCCCTGTAGGGCTTTCAAGGTCATCATCTGCAGTTTGAATTGTGCCCAGAAACAGACTGGCAGCCAGTGGAGCTGTTGCAACAGGGTGTGTGTGTGTGATCCTTGCAGCTAGTTCCAGTTAACAATCTGGCTGCAGCTCCTTGGACCAGCTGAAGTTTCCAAATGCTCTTCAAAGGCAGCCCCACGTAGAGCCTGTTACGATAATCCAACTGGGAGGCAACCAAGGCAGGTGTTACTCTGGCCAGGTCTGATATCTCAAGGAATGAGCATGGCTTGTGCTCAAGCCTTAACTGTGCAGAAGAAATCCTGACTACTGCTGAGACATGGGCTCCCAGGCTCAGAGTGTCCTCAGGAGGACATCTGGGCTGCAGATCTGTGTCTTCAGAGAAAGCGTAACCCCATCTAACAAAGGCTGAATCCCTTTTCCCTGATCTGTCTTTCAACTGAGCAAGAGTACCTCTCTTTTGTCTGGATTAAATTTCAATTTCTTTGTCCTCTTCCAATCCATTACTGATAACAGCCATTGGTTTAGGACCAAAACAGCTTCCTCGGCTTGTGGTGGGAAGGAGTAATAAAGTTGAGTGTCTTCTGCGTACTGATGGCACCAAATCCCAAAACTCCAGACAATCTATCCCAGCGGTTTCACGGAGATCTGAAATAGCTTGCGGGACAGAACCCTGAGGCACTCCACAGGCCAAAGGACAAGGGGTTCAACAGGAGTCTCCCAGCACAACATTCTGGGCTTGGTCCTCCAGGAAGGAATGACGCCTCTGTAAAACAGTGCCCCCAAGTCCCATCCTCACAAGGTGACCCAGAAGGATACTATGGCCAATTATACAGAAAGCGGCCAAAAGGTTCAGCAGAACCAAGAGCCTCCCCCATCTAGTTGCCAGCACAGGTCATCCACCAAGGCAACCAAAACAGTCTCAGTCCCAAACTTTGTATTTGTCCCTACTGAATTAGATGATATTAATTTCAACGCAATTTTCTAGTTAATCCTTTTGAATTCTATTTCTATTTTCCAATATATTAGTGTAAGCCCCCTAACACACCTAAAAGCTATGTTGTGAGGATCCTAATTATTTTATATCAAACATAGTGAGCCATAGAGATATACTGGACGGACACGTAGGCAGTGGCTATGGAGACAGATCAAAAGAGTAGCTGTTTTCTGTCACATCCTGGGTAAATCGTGCAAATGGCTCAAAGGCCACTTGAATGGATTTTCAGCAGCGATCAGGAGACAATAACTGTGTGGGAACAAATAAACAATGCAAACAGCCTGGAATTTGACACTTTGAGGTATGCATCTCTGGATGAGATACTCATCTTGCAGGAAACTACAAGGGTGTTAGGCTGTATTTTCTCTGAACTACAAAAGCTGAAATCCATCTTAAAAAAAACTGCAGCCATCTGGTTTCCCAGGACATGGGTCAGCTCTATAACTAGGCACACTTTCTCATTCTTTTGGGGAGTTTTGGTTTTGGAGTTGGGAGTTTTTGAGTGAGGAGTTCTCCCAGATCTGCAAACCATGAAGCTGGTAAGCTCCCCTCGGCCCCTAAAGGCATGGCTGAGATCGCTTTCTCCCAGCTGAAGACTTCTGGATTGGTACAGTATTAAATCAAACCCTTATGTCTCTCTCTTCTCTCTCTCTCTTAATATTCACCTCTTTCTAAGCTGTGTGGCCTTATTGTACTGAAAACTGCCATACCAGCCTGGGAGAAGGGAGGACCTGTCACATCTCCACCTCACCCTCAAAGGATAGGGGATCCTCAAAGCATGTAGATAATGCCCCTCCACGCATCCCTGCCTCAGGCCTCTCACACTTCCCCTCAACGCTTCTTCCTTCCCTCTTGTGCATCCTACCTAGAGCAGCCTCTTCCCTTTTCCCCACCAAGAAAACTAAGATCCGCTCTACCCTACCTTCCCAGGATTAATGAGGCGGGAGTTTCCCAACCCAATTTCCCCATCTCATCCTCCACTTCCACCTTCTTCTATCCTCTCCCCCTTTTAAAATTCCATCCCTTGGCACTGAAGGCTGCTCGGGCTTTCCGACATCTTTAATGGTGCCCCCCCAACCCTCCACATAGCCCAAAAACACCCCCCGAGCCCTCCCAAATACCACAGTCCCCTACAGAGACCCCCTAAGGCGAGAGGAGGTCTCACAGCTGGAGAAGCCTATTTCCTTTAGGGATTGGTGAAGAAAAGAAGGGAGTTTCCTTTCTTTCACTCAAGGAACCCCACAGTCTATAATTTACCCCAACAGAAAACACTCCAGGTCCCAACCTTCAAATCCCCAAGGCTGTTTCCTTGGGGGTTACTGTTCTGTATTTTTATTTCATAAAGTCTTTTAACTAGGGCTCTCCTCCTTTAAACTGCAGCCCAGTCCCAGATCTGTATGTGTCCACAGATATTGTCACAGGTGGGGAAGTCATCACTTCTGGAGGACAAAATGGGGATGAGGTGAAAAGACAAAAAAAAAGGACCCCCCCTTCCCCCACCCTGTTCCTAAGAGAGCTCTGCCAGGAGAAGGAAGGGAGATAAAGGGATCTTCAAAGCAGTAGTTTTAAGGGGGGCTTTATATTTAACCTGAACCCCCATTCCTTTCCCCAGTCCATGCCAGCCTCAGAGCCTCACACGCCCCCCCCAGGGGGAGGAGAATGAACACTTCCTCTGCCTCCCTTTCTCTTCCCTTCCGCAGCCTCTTGTCTTCTCCCTCCCCAAAATCCTTCAAGAGTTTCCTTCATCCCCCCATTTCCAGGAATAGAGTCGGCGGGGGCTTCCTCTCCCCCACAATTCCTCACATTTCTTCCTCTCTCCTCACAGGCAGAAACTCTCTCCTCCTCCACCTCCACCTTGTCCTCTCTACCCATTTTTATACTCCATTCCCTGCCACTCATGGTCTCCACCCACTCCCTGGCATCTCATAATAACCCTCACCCCTTCTCATGCCCCACGAGGACCCCCCCAAGCCAGGCAACAGCCAAATACCCCCCCATCCAGGTGACCAGCAAAGATATTGAATGCCTCCCTAATGTCTCCACGCAATGGAGAGGGAAGAGGAGGTTGAAGCAGCTGAAGCCACAAAGATGCCTTTTCTAGGGGGAGGGAAAGGGAACTTTTGCGTCCACACCAGTCACTCCCCCGCACCAGGCCCTCCAGAGACTCTCTGGTCTTGGCCAAAAGTGGGGTTCTTCTTTCCTACCCCTGGGAACATATTTGCAGTCCTCCTTTGTCCCACTGCCTACCTTTTTGCAAGAGAAGAGCCTTGGAAGTAACAAAATGTGCCTGTGGGATGGGAAGGAGAAGGAGAAGAGCGCCCCCTCTCTCTATGGTAAGACCAGATCTCTGTCTTATCAACAGTGGGAGTCAATATCATCGACCGTGGTATCCTTTGGAAACAGCTGGGGGAGGTGTTGGGAATCAGAAGCACTGTGTTGCAGTCGTTCCGGTCCCACCTCTCAGGCAGGTTCCAATCAGTGGTTCTCAACCTTCCTAATACCGCGACCCTTTAATACAGTTCCTCATGTTGTGGTGACCCCCAACCATAAAATTATTTATTTATTATTTACAATGCCTCCCTCCCCGGCAAAGGCCACCTCGCTGGCCAGGAACAGAGAGGGGGCCGGTAGAGGGAAAGGGGAGCCACGCATCTCCCGTGGGAAAAACTCCGAGAACCCCCCCCTCAGGCTCTGCTTCTGCTCTCGGTTCGCTCCCGCTGCCGGGGCAGTGTGGGCAGCTTCCAGACCCTGCCCGGGGGGGGGGGAGGAATCCTAGTGCCTTTCCCTTTGCGCCAGGTGCAGCTCACCCCCCCAGAAAAGCACCGCCTTGCGGCACCCCAGCCCTTCAGCAGCACCCCCTCCATGGCAAATGGGGCAGGGGCCGTGGTGAGGAGGGGCATGCTCCCCCGTGCTGCTGCCATCCCCCTCTTGAAGCTGGCCTGTCAGACAGGACGTTCTCCCAGTAGCGGAGAAGGGGAGTGATTTCAGTCCCTTCTGAACAGGGGGCAGGAGGAAGCAAGCGTGTGGCTCACGCTTGCGCACAACCACTCCTGAGCCTTTTCCGTACGCGCACCCTTATTGCGGAAGTGGAGGGTGCCGTTCGCGCAAGGAAGTTTTTCCGTGAGGTGTTCTCTTTGCTGCTCCTTTGTCCCACAGCTGGCTTCCTGGTTGCGTGACTGCCCTGCTCCTTCCTCCGCCAGCACACCTTACAGCTCCCCAGTCTGACTCATCAACATGAAACCTTTGAGGGAGATCATCTGGAGGTTTGGGGGTGGGTCCTATCAGCATGCTGATGAACTGGTATATTTATCCATGTCTTCAAAAACAGCTGAGGATAGTATGCTTCCTCTGAATGACTGCTTGGAGGAGGTAATGGGCTGGGTGAAGAATCACAGAATCGAAGTCGAAAAACGGAATAGTAGCACTATAACCGTGTCCAGTTCCTGAATGAGGTGGAGCAATGTATCCTAGGAATGCCACAGCCCAGCAGCCACTGGTCTCTCACCAGTTAGTGGTGCGGTGAATTCTCTGCAAGTTTTATTCCAAAATTTAAAAGAGCTATCCAAGATGCTGAAACAAAAATGATTCCAAATCCTCGGACAGTTCTTCGAATCTTCGGATTAGAAAGTTGCAGTGGAGTGACTGTTCTCAGTTCTACATAGGAGCTGGGTATGTTTGGCTTGGACGTAGAGAGAGCTTAGGCCATTCCTGCACTCGACAGTTATAGTGTGATCATTCCACTTTCTCAATGTCCCATGGACTTGTGTTGTAGTTTAGGAAGGGGCATTTAGACTCTCTAGCCAGAGAGTCCTCTGGCCTCAGAAAACTACAAACCGCAGAATTCAACCAGACGTTGAAAGTGGAATAAGAGCACTATGACAGTGTTGTGTGGAAACAGCCTTAGAGGTGACCTAATAGGCCATCTTTAAATGTCTGAAGGGAATGTCATGGAGAAGATGGAGCCAAATTGAAATTACAGGAAAAGAGACTCCACCTAAACATTAAGAAGAATTTCTTGACTGCAAGCGTTGATTGAGGAGGGGAAAGGACTGCCTTCTCCACCTTTGGAGGTTTTTAAACAATAGTTTGGATGGGCAATCTTCAGGATTGATTTTCTTCATGGCAGGGCATGGACTAGATGGCTTTTAGGGTCCCTTCCAATTTTAAGATACTATGATTCCCTGATTCACTTCCAGTTTTGGGAAGCAAAAGGAGAATGTTTCCCCAACTGGCCACTCCTCCTTAGACCTCCGGACGCTTCATCCGCCAGCAGATCCTCAGCATCAGAGAGGTCAGCGTAGCTTCTCCAGTGCAGACAGACGGCTTCGGATTCTGCGTCTTCCGGGAAGGAGGCCTCATCCAGTCGCTCCGACGCCTGAGTCACCTGTAGCCAGAGGGAGAGAAGAGCTTGATGACAAAAATCTTTTCACAAACCCAAGCAGGCACATCTGGATCTATCCTGTGTCAGCAACGCCTTTGAGATTCAAATAAATGATCAGTAGTGGATGTCACCCTTGGGAGAAAAGCAAGGTATAAATTCAACAAACAAACAGCAAACTCCACAGCTTGCAAATGTGATTTTGGGGCTCACAAATAAAAAATGTTGGGTTGTACATCAGTCTGATGAGGAGGGAAAGCTGAGAGAGCGTTCATCACATCCTGCACTAGGACTGCTAGACCGTATAGTTTCTGGTTGAAAACCTGAGAATTAGGGACAACGGCCCTTGTTGATGTCATTAAATGTTATGCATTAAATACCAACCACAGTTGCTCAAAGCTTGTCATTCAAAACCTAGCAGAGAATGTATTTTCCCTCTTGGAATTTAGAAAGAAATTTTAGCTGATGTCTAGGGTGTACCCAGATCAAGCTAAAACGAGGCAATTGTCTCTTTCTCACTTATTGAGTGAGAAGGAACATTTATTTGCTTCCAACCAGAAGGCAGTGCACAGCAGAGTGGAAGGTGAGTCCTGGACCCACAATGGCCAGGAGGGAAAAGAAGGAGGCTAAATCTTTGCAAGTTGTAGCAAGAAATCAATTATACCTTGCCAATGGTAGCAAACTGCTGCTCCACTAGCTGAGCTGTAGATTTACACACAGTCCTTTCTTTCCTCTAGCCTAGAGCTGGGATCCCCCCCCCCAAGCTGGTAATAATTTGTGCCCTTGTCGCCAACCCGAAGATGACCGACGAAACCATACTCGAGACCCTGACACTGACCAACCCTGTCCAGACACATACTGTCTCTGTGTACATATCTACCCAGATGGCTGAGTTCTCCTCAAACACTGCTTTTCACAATTAATACGAATACATACTAGGCTTTCTGGATCCTGATTGCTGTTCTATGCTTTCTCAGTTAACAAACACTTGAAATAAGGAATTTTGGAGCTTGGTAATTTATATTTTTGGAAAGCCAGCGTTGTGTAGTGGTTCAGCCATGCAGAAAACCTGGTTTGCCTTAGGGTTGCAATAAGTTCGAAAATAACAACAACAACAACAACAACAACACAATTTATATTAATTAATTATAATATCATTAATAATACTATAATTAATTAATATTAGTTATGAAATTATTATTATTATTATTATTATTATTATTATTATTATTATTATTATTATTTCTTACCCAACCCTTTCCAAGGCTTGACATGGGTTACAACATATATTAACATAGAACTAAAAACAAATCATGCATTAAAATACATTGAAAACACATAAAACCATTTAAACTACTCAGTGTAAAATTGATAGTTAAAAATTGCCTGAAAAGATAGGTGTTAAGTTTTTTTTTTTTAATTCATAGAGCGTATTCTGCTGTCAAATCTCTTCTGGCAAGTCTTTCCACACAGGAATGTGTGACACACAACAATGGCAACAATTATATTTTTAATATTTGCAATTATTCATAAAACTTTTGCTGCTACTCACACAGAGATAAGTCACAGCATATTTAGTGGGGTTTTGCATAGCACTGAAAAAGTTACTAAAACAATTTTAAATATTCAGATTGTATAGAGTGCTATTTTAAATGTTTCCTATGCTATGTTTGTTATGAAATTTTGGAAAGCAGAATATAAAATACTAATGAAAATTTAAAAAAAAGTTTGCTGATAAGACTTGATAAAAAGATAGAGGAAGATGCAGGATTAGCGAGCACAGCTACTGGGGGGAAGATGAAATTTGGGGTGTATTTGTCACCCCAAATACGTATTCTGCCTCCCTCCAAAATTAAAATTTTCCTTCAGTCCCCAATTTCTTGCATTGCATTAAATTAAAACTTCAATTGAGCATCTAGAAATACAGTTCAGACAGTGCAAGAGATGGGTCTTTTCAGCTTGTTATTATTTAGCTTTTTTAACAATTGTTTAATAAATTATTATTTAAGCTTGTCATTATTGTCTTTATTATTGTTACTTTATCAAGTTTGTGTTATTATTTCTCTGTTTCAGTCAAGTTCAATTTTGTTTAGTTTTAGTTCCAGTTACATATTGGTATTATTTATGTGTGGTTTGTTTCTTTTCTCCAACTCTTTCCCCCTTTTTTTCTGCAGTAATAGATTATACTTTGTTTGCATCTTCTCTTAAGTGTTAATAAATATTTGCAAAAAGAAACACAGTTGAGGCATCGGAAACCAAGAAGCAAGTGAAGTAACCCAGGCAATGCAAACAAAGCAAATGAAAGAGTTTTAAATGTGAATGAAAAAAAAATATTGGGACCCTCACAAACAATTATCTTATTTCCTTCATGGCACTAACAAATACGTAGTCTTGAAAACTGCTAAGTTTACAAATAGAGCTGTTCAACTGAGAAAACAATTCATAAAATATATTGGAGTTGCATGCAAGGGGGATGAATTAATCTAAATGCTACTGTTTCTGTATTTTATTATTTGAATCTTATCCCAAGATAAGTTGATAACCTATTATTATAAGTTTTAATATTTTCTTAGAGTGTTTTACTTTATTCTTTCATTTTTACTTCATTTTATATTTTGTCATACTTTATTTTAGCTTATTTTATCTTGCTTCACTCTCTTTTACTTATTTTATTGCCTTTTATAATGTTTGAAGTTATTTCTTTGACATGGTCAATTGACTAATCCATAAATTTATACTACTACTAGATGTGAATGATTTGCAATTTCTCATTCCCTCCAATGCTAGAAATTTGGGGACTGAAGGGAAATTTCAAAAGAAGGGGAAAAAAATCTTATTTGGAGGCCAAAGTCCTCATTTTGTCCCCTAGTTACTGCACCTCTGAGGAAAAAACAAATTAGATATTGATACAATTTAAGCCACAAAACAAAACAAAACAAAAAATTCCTTGTTTAATAAATTAGACATTATTTGGGGTCTGAGGCCTACGTCCTCCTGTGAAGCCTTGGGTTGGAGTGAAAGGCGAGGGCCTCACCCTGCCTCAAAACAGGGCCTTTTTGAGGCCAGGAAACACAACATAAAACATGAATTATGTCTATTATTAACTTTATTGAGAATATTTTGTGCAATCCTGCCTTTTGACCTCTTTGTGTTTTCTTCCCACAACGCTCTCTCCTCAGCCTTTTCCCTCCCTTGGGGGTTCATTTTACCTCACAAATTACCTCACAAAAACACCAACATCCCCCTCAGAACTTCCATGGCAGCTCCTGTTAGAATATACTCAGAATCCTGGACTAAAACTCTGATACCTGGTTGATTAAAAAAAAAGAGTAACTTCTGCTCAACAATCAGGAAGGAACCCTGAGTCACAGATGCTTCTGCTCAGCAGGGAAGGAGGAGGAGAAATGTGGTGGCAGGAAGTACTGGGAGCCCAGAACTCAAAATGGAGGCACTTTGGTTAAGCAAAGGCCAAGAGATCCTTTGGTTGAGGCCTTTCAGCAGGCAACGCCCTCCATGAACTGAAGTGTTCTGGGTGCTGGGTTTCCACCATCCCTGCAGAGTAGACCAGGGAAAAAGATGGGGAAAACACTGTATATTTTGCCTATACTCTTTCACTCCTTATAAAGGCACAAAACAACAACAAGAACCCATCACCCAAGTAGTAAAACAATAAACATCAATTCAGCAAAAAATAAAAGTCATTTCGATCACAACAAACATATTTCTTGAGGTAAAAGTTTCTGGTGAAATAAACAAATAAATAAAAAAGGATCCTAGGGCTCCTAAAAAAGTACAGCCCATTTTGGGAAACCCTGTTCCACAAGGGGAAGGAGGTACTGATTTGAAGGGTGCTATTTCCACCATTTGGAGGGGGGCTGAAGTCACCCCAAAAGACTACCAACTTTTTTACAATAGAGGGGGTTCCTCAGTTTTGGGGAGCTGGAGGGCGTACGCAGTCCATGAGCCCCACTTCTCCCTTCCCTACTTTAGCCACATTTCCAGCTTTCATAAAGCAAATCCTCAAATTGTCCCAGTTTAGCCGGAATGACTCCACTTCGTCCCCTGCCTTCCCACTCTTCCAGCTACTTCTAAAACGCCCCGTTTCTTTCTCCTCTTCCTACTAGAATATATTTATAGAGTGATGGAATATTTTGTGCAATCCTGCCTTTTTCCTTTGTGTGTTTTCTTCCCACAATGCTCTCTCCTCAGACTTTTCCCTCCCTTGGGGTTCATTTTACCTCAGAAATTACCTCACAAAAACACCAACACCCCCCCACCCCAGAACTTCCATGGCAGCTCCTGTTAGAATATACTCAGAATATAGAATATTTGCTTTCCCAGGACTAAAATACTGATACATGGTTGATTAAAAACAAAAACAAAAAAGTAACTTCTAGCTAACTCTCAGCCATGGACCCTGAATCTTTGCTCAGCAGTGAAAAATAAGGAGAAATGTGGTGGCAGGGAGTGCCGGGGGTCCAGGTGGGGGCTCTGCCAAGGAAGGCCAGCCTAATTTTAAGTGGGCCAAAGCGCTGGCAACAGGACCAGCCTTTGGAGCTGCCCAGAACTCAAAATGGAGGCACTTTGGTTAAGCAACTGCAGAGAGAGAAAGGGTTCCTTTGCTTCAGGCACGTCAGCAGGCGATGCGATTCAGCCATTCTGGCAAAGGAGGCCTCCATTATATCTACAGTTTTTTCTCAACAAGTGCAAAGCACAGAAGTCGCTGATGTCCGTTCAGGCTGCCCAGCTGACATGGATTTTAAAAGAAGACATTCTGAGAGGCTGCGCCCTGTTTCTGGACTTTTAGGGCAATAAAGAAACCTAAAGATGTCGTAATATGTGGATATAGTTACCAGCAATTCTAAGAAGTTCAGTTTAGTCAGATCTGCAATGGGAGAAGAATACTCTTCATATTAATCAGTCTTTCTGCCTGATTACAGCTTTTTTGAGGGGGAAGTCGTCAGAATTTTTTTGTGTTCTGGTTAGTGAGCATTTAGCTTGTGTTTATGGTAATGGATTAGTATTTTAGTAATCTGTTACAGTTTTTAGTTTACACACTCTTGGCTCCAGAAAAACCCTATGATAGGTTTATCTGAGATCCCCATAAATTGGAAAAAAACTTGAAGGCACACAGCAACAACAAATACATATATATCGCTTATTTATATATTCTATGTATTTATGTCTTTTCCCTTTTTCTTCCCCACCCCCGTATGTTCTTCACCCCAATGTAAATCAGTTTGTCTGTGTTAAAATCAATAAAATATGAATAAAAAAATTTACAACTCCTAGAACACCAGCTGGCTGGGGTGGAGCTGTAGTCTTTAAAAAGTAACTTCCCCAAACTTGGCAACACCCTTTCCTTTGCATATCCCTCGGTGCCTTCCTTCCACATTCCCACCCGAGCGCCGCTGCATTACGGAAAACCTGCCAAAAAACAACAGAAGGAGAGATGCTGACCTTCCTCCGGATCCCCCCAGCAGCCCAAACCTCCAAAGCCTTGTGGTGCCATCACTTTGGCCTCCTCACCTCAGCCACCTCCATATCCTCATCCTCCACCAGCATCACCATTAACAAGAGGTTGTGGAGGGTATGGTGCTCCATCCGGGCACGTTCCAGGTGCTGGATAAGGTGCCCGTTAACAGGTGAGGGCTGACCTCCGGACCTTGGGCACCTCCTAGAAAGGGAGAGGGAGAAAGGAGCCCATCTTTCCATAGGCAGGAACAACCTCACTCGTCTGCCTCCAGATACACCTCGGCGTCCTACATGGCCAGGTACGGGAGGGAATCTGAGTGGAGAGAGCGCCCGGCTTCTTACCGGTCACATTCTCCATCGTACCGGGATCGGTACCACCGTGACCTGAAGGGCTGGGAAACCTTCCGGAGATCCTGGTCACCTCATTGGCAGCGCGACTCTCGCTCCCGTTCACAGGAGAGAGATGCACCACGGTACCGTCGGCACCGAAGCCGCTTGCTGTCTGACTACCGCTCCTTCAGCCGCTCTCCCTTGCCTCGATACCATAGGGCAAGGGAGCCATCGCCCCGGTACTGAGCGGTATCGCCGCCTCCCAGGGTTACGGCTACGGCTACGCGCCCTGTGGAGTCAGTGGTGACCGGGCAGGCTACGACCACCACAGCCTGCCAGACTACGCCGGTCACCAGCAAGAAGCTGAAGTCGGTTGTGGCCCAACCGAAGCGGGACAGTGCCACCGTTGCCGTTTCGGCTGCGGAAAAGCCCAGAAAGGCGTAATCGACAACTGAGGTGAAGGAACCAGAGATGGTGCAACGAGAGGGCTCACCTAGCTCCGAGGCCTACGACTCGAGCGCGGAGTCTGAGGGATCTGAGGCTGCTTCGCAGGAGTCTCCTCCGCTGGAATTCGGGGAGCCGATCCCAGATTCAGCTCCAGAGGACGTCCACCAGTTCTCTGCGATGCTGCTCCGCATGACCACTATCCTCGGCCTTAAGATCGCCGAGGTGGAGCCAGAGGATGACGACCCTGTTTTCTCCCTCTTTGAAGGTAGACAGCCTGCCGCCGCCCCGCTGCCTCTTCTGCCCTGGATTGCAAAGGTTGTCAAGTCCGCGTGGGACAGGCCGGCCTCAGCACAGCCGATACCGCAGCGGTTGGAGCACCTCTACAGGGTGCAGAAGGATAACGCGAGTTATCTCTTCAATCACCCGGCGCCGAACTCTGTGGTGGTCGAATCAGTGCAGACAAAGGGCACCGGCAGACAACACACTACTCCGCCGGACAAAGAGGGCAGAAAGTTAGACGCCTACGCAAGGAGGTTCTACTCCGCTGCCTCCCTGCACATTAGGCTGTCTAACACCCAGGCTTGCCTCGCGGCTTACCTGAAGAAGGTCCTTGACCGCCTTCAGCCGGCGCTAGAGACGTCACCGGATGACATCCGTCAGGCCACCTCGGTCATCTTTAACGAGGCCGTAGCCATCGCCCGACAGCAAGTCGTCTCCTCTCAGCATGCGGTGGAGATCGCCTCCCGAGTCATGGCAGGGTCCATCGGCTTGCGCCGCCATGCCTGGTTGCGGCCGGCCGATATCCAGGAGGAGACTCGAAGGAGGATTGAGGACCTCCCCTTCGACGGCGAGGGCCTCTTCAACTCCACCACCGACCAGGCGTTGGACAATTTAGTGAAGGCGAGGTTGACCGTCAAAAAGATCGGGCTCCAGCCAACCACGGAAGCCCGCAGGCCTTCCAGCTTCCGCCAGTCCTGGCGACGGTCGTCGACCTCCTCTTTCCAACGCTCGGCCCAGTCTGGCCAGTCGAGGCTGTCCTCTGGCTCGTCTGCCAGACGTCCTTTCAGGCGCCGTCCTGCTTCTTCCAAAAAGTCTTCCTCGGACACGAAGTCCAGGTTTTGACCTGCCTTGCAGGACCCCCCAACATCCACTCTTCAGCCTCCATCTACCCTCGGAGACTGGCTGGCCCTGACTCGACATCTCTCGGAGTGGCAGCATGTCACTACGGACTCTTGGGTGCTTTCCATCATCCGTCTTGGCTACGCCATCGAGTTTCAAGATATTCCGCCTCGAGGCGTCTACTACTCCACTCCGTCGAGCCCGGCCCTCTTGGAAGAGATCCAGTCCCTCCTCCAAAAAGGAGCGATCGAGCGGCTCCCATCAGAGGTCAAGACCACCGGCTTCTTCTCCTGGTACTTCACGGTACCGAAGGCCGACGGACCCTCCGACCGATCCTCAACCTCAGAGGGGTGAACTACAACATCCGCCCCAAGAGGTTCAAGATGGTCATGATACCGTCGATCCTGCCCTTCCTCCATTGAGGGGACTGGTTCGCCTCCATCGATCTCCGAGATGCCTACTTCCACATAGCCATTCGTCCGCAGCACAGACGGTACCTCCGCTTTGCAGTCGACGACACCTGCTACCAGTACAACGTGCTGCCGTTCGGACTCTCGACTGCCCCAAGGGTCTTTACCAAATGCATGGCCCCGGTGGTATCCTTCCTGCGGACGAAGGGCACTTCCGTCTACCCTTACCTCGACGATTGGCTGTTGGTGGCATCCTGCAAACAGAGACTTTACCGCGACGTCCATATGATGTTGTCGCTCCTGACCCGCCTCGGGCTACAAGTCAATCCGAAGAAGTCCCACCTCGAGCCGGCGAGGACGTTGGACTTCATCGGCGCTACTCTCGACTCCATCTCCATCAGGGCGTACCTGCCATAGACTCGGGCTCAAACCCTGATCCGGGCCACCGCTCACGCCTATACGGCCCCGACGTTGTCTGCGAGAGCCGTCCAGCAGCTCCTGGGCTACATGGCCGCTACTACCGCAGTGACCTATCTCGCCAGACTGTGGGCAAGGCCTCTCCAACACTGGTTCGTCCGCGTATTCGATCCCCTGCGGGACGAACAGACCATCCGACTGCAACTGCCGGAGGAAGTGTGCTCATCCCTTCGATGGTGGCAGTCGCGAAACAATCTGATGTCCGGGATGCCCTTCCAACAGCTGACACCGAAGGTGACGGTAACGACCGACGCCTCCCTTTACGATTGGGGTGCCCACTGCGGCGATCTGAAAGTCCACGACAGATGGACCGACGACGAGACCGCTCTCCATATCAACGCACTAGAGCTGCTCGCCGTCTTGAAAGCGTTACGAGCGTTCCGCCACGTCGTTGCGGGGCGCACAGTCCTGGTCCTGACGGACAACACCACCGCCGTCTGTAACATCAACAGACAAGGAGGGACTCATTCAACAACGCTGCTCAACATCGCCCTCGACCTGTGGGACTGGTGCATTCGCCTGCACACGCATCCCGTGGCTGTTCACCTGGCCGGGCAGGAGAACACCACAGCAGACGCCCTCAGCAGGGACACCTCATCCCATCATGAATGGTCTCTCTCCGGAGAGGCGTTCAGACTGATTCGAGACCGCTGGGGTGAACCGTCGATCGACCTCTTTGCGACTTGGGAAAACGCGAAGTGCCGCCGATTCTGTTCGAGAGCGGGCCACGATCGCGCTTCCATCGGGGACGCCTTCCAGTTTCCGTGGACCGGGAAACTCCTGTACGCGTTCCCGCCGCTCCCGCTGCTCAGCCGGACGATATCGAAGATCCTCGCTGACCGAGCCGACGCGATCCTGGTAGCCCAGTACTGGCTAAGGCAGCACTGGTTCACACCCCTGCTACGAGCCGCACGAGGCGACCTGCTCCGGCTACCATCGACGCTGGGCTTGCTCTCCCACTCCAGCGGCCGAGTCCTCCATCCGGACCTGCCACGCCTGGCCCTCCATGCCTGGAGGATATCGCGCTAGACGATCCCATGCTCGGTACTGTCCTCGTCGCAGCCAGGAAGGAATCCACCCGTCGCAACTACCAATACAAGTGGCGACGCTTCCTGACCTTTGCTAATGAGAGGAGTGAGCCGGTATCGCCCGCGGGACTCTCTACCATCCTGCACTTCCTCCTTCGTCTCCTGCAACAGGGCCTGACGTTCCCATCCCTAAAAGTTTACCTCTCCGCGATCGTGGCATACCAGCCGCCACGATCTGCGGCATCGGCTTTCTTCAGGAACGATACCGTTAAGGGGTTCCTGAAAGGACTTCAACACCTTTACCCGCCGATATCACCGCCGCTACCGCCGTGGTCCCTCTCGTTGGTGCTGTCGCAGTTGACGAAACCGCCCTTCGAGCCGATGGCGACCTCGGATGACAGGCTTCTAACCTTGAAAACGGCCTTCCTGGTACCGGTCACCTCAGCAAGGCGAGCGGGTGAGATCACAGCTTTTCGATCCGATGAGCCCTTCATGGTCTTCCACAGAGACAAGGTGGTCCTGAGACCTGACATCTCTTTCCTGCCTACGGTGGTGTCCAGTTTCCATCTCAACCAGGACATCATCCTGCCTGCTTTCTTCCCGAACCCGACGACACCGTTGGAGCGGTCTCTTCACTCCCTGGACGTACGTCGGGCCTTGGCATTTTACAACGACAGGACTGCTTCCTTCCGACAGACGCCGCATCTCTTCATTTGTTATGGGCGACGTCGGAAGGGCCACAAGGTGTCCACCCAGCGCTTCTCCAAGTGGGTGGTACAGACTATTCAACTGGCGCACGAGCTCGCGAGGAAGCCTCCGCCAGCCCTGCTTGGAGCCCGCTCCACCAGAGCTGTGGCTACTTCTGCGGCCCTCCTGCGAGGAGTTGACCTGCACGAACTCTGCCGTATGGTGACCTGGTCCCAACCATCGACCTTCGTGCGCCACTACAGGCTCGACTGCCAGTCGCGCAGAGATGCTCGGTTCGGACGTGAGGTGCTGGCTTCCGTGCTGTAGGACCTGACCCGCCATCTGACCGGTAAGCTACACAGTCTCCTAGTGTATGAAGGCACAGAGACCACGAAGAAGAACAGGTTGCTTACCTGTAACTGTGGTTCTTCGAGTGGTCATCTGTGCCATCATACACACCCGCCCTTTCCTCCCCTCTTCTCAGGTCCCTGTAGGTTCTACGGCAGACGACAGAACTGAGGAGAGACCGTTGCTCGGCGGGAGGAGCATGCGCAGTACCGGTGTGGGGGAGGGGTTCCCGCCAAGCGAACGAGCTCTAGAAGTTTCCGAACGCTACTGCACAGGTGCTAAAGCTCCTAGTGTATGATGGCACAGATGACCACTCGAAGAACCACAGTTACGGGCAAGCAACCTGTTCATCAATTAGTTCAACAAATCATAAATAAATAACTAAATCTGGGGGGGGGCTCAGATTGCCCACCGCAGGGTTCTAAAATCCCTGGTGCTCTCCCTGGCTGGCCTGCCACGTGCCGTGTGGGGATGGACACCAGTGCCATGAGGGGACCATGGCCAGCCTCTCTCTGTTTCGGAGCAGCCCAGGCCCGGCTTGGGCTGTGGGAAACCAGGGGCTGGGGTGGGGCAGGGTGGGGAGCATAGGGCCCTTGTGGGGAAGAGGCCTGGCCCTGCTCTCCCCTACCTGGAGGCTGGCATGGTGCCCCACTGGCATTTGCAGCCCGGCACGGCTCACCAGCTCCGGTTTCCCCTCTTCCTTTTCACGGCCTTTCAGCGGGTCTGGCGTGATTAAGCCCCCTTTTATGTCTCTCTCTGTCTCCTTTGTCCCCGGACCATCCAGCTTGCAATAATGCGCCGGGCAGTGTTTGTACAGGAAAATGCTGCCGTGACGAATTCCTACCGCCGTCTCTTGGCCTGGGCTGCTCCGTGGCCAAAGGAGCGTGGATGGGGGGAACAGGGCTGGTCGTGTCTCTCCACCGGAGTGAAGAAGGGGGCACTGTTGGGGGGCAGGTGGAGGTCCAGAGAGAGGGCACGTGCACCCCCATGAAGAGGTGTTCGGACTGAGAGTCCCAGCAGCCCTAGTGAAACCAATGAGTGTTGGGGGATGATGGCTGATGCAGTCTAGCCACATCTGGATGGCTACGCCTACCCCGACCCTGGGGCAGTTTCCTAAAGGCTGGTAACCACAACCGTTCTGTCTCCCAACTGAGTGGGTCTTTATTTTTAATGAGAAATTGATTTAACTTTCCACCTCCTTGCTGGAAATCAGAGCCTTCAGTTTACAGCTTCTCCCAGGCTTTGGGCTGCTGGAAAGACCTCTTTTAGCCCATGTTCAGAGGCACCCTTTCATATCTTTATGCCTCTTTAAGTCACTCCCATGCTCTCGAACTCAGGACAGAGAGAAGCTAGGATAACTCCTTTCTCTGCTTCCATCACCAAGTGGAGACCTTCTTCCCTCAGGGGTGGACAAATGACCCTTCCTTGCAGCAGAAGGAGCTTTTAACTGGACAGGGGTGTTGTGTTTCTGCTTTTATTGGTGTGTGTGTATGTGTGTTTAAATGGCATCTTCACCCTTTTTCATCCAATCTCTTCTCATGTTTTGGTCCTGTCTGCTTCATTCAGTTTAATTCTTCTGTTTGGCTGATATCCCTCCCTCCCTCTACGGCTCTCTCTCAGAGCAGCGAACCGTGTGGTGAGTTTGCATGTTTTGAAATGGTTTAAAAGAGTCAGGAGAACTGAAACGGACTAAAAATATGTCACACCGTTTGGCCATTTAAAACTCATGCAGAGTTGGATGAAGCCGATCTTAGTTTTTGGGGAGCTGCTGTGACCGTAATTTCTTCAGTTGGCTGAACCTGCCCATGTTTTGAGATCTTCTGGGAAGGTCTTCTTCTGTGCCCCCCACCCTCACAGCTAGACATGGAGGGAAGGTGGGTGACAGGGCCTTCTCTGCAGCTGCCCTCAGACTCTATGCAACTCCCAGAAGGGGTAGATTGGCACCCGCTCTGCTGTTGTTTCTGGAAACCTTATTCTGTCAGGCCTTTAAGAACTGCTTGTTTAGGAATAACAAGCCTTTTATAGTGTGCTGGACTTTGGAGGAACTCTGAAGAATGAGAAAGGAGGAGGATAGAAGGAGGGGGGAGAGGGGCTGACTCTGGTTCTTCCCCTTGCCTTCTTTGGCCTGGCATGGCCTGGCATAGGAGAGTCATACCCGGGCCCCTGTGGCTTGTGTGTGTATGTGTGAGTGTGAGCAGCGCTGTTTACTTAGCATCTATAATCCCAGCACGGCAAGACATTCACTCTCAAACCTGTGTCCAGACGGGCATCTCCCAGCCCCAGGGAAGAAGAGAAATGCTGAGGTGAGGGAGGACCGGGCAGATGAGGAGTCAGGGAGAGACGGGACTGAGGCGGGGTGGGGTGGAAACCCCTGCTGCAAGCAGAGACCCCCGAGGGCGTGTCCCATTACCTCCCCCACCATCCTTTCTCCACCAGTTTGGAGAAATTGGCGGAGAAACCACTTTGGAGGTCCGTGATAGGGATTGTCAGATTCGAGCTTAATTCCACGCAGAGCTTGGGAGAGGAAGGAGCTTTATGATGCGGAGGAGGAGGAGGAGAGCTGCAGGGAACAAAACATGGCGAGGTGAGGTTGGAGTTGCTGGGCACGTTCAGCCTGGCCATAAGAAGACCAAGGGGTAACATGGGGGCCCTCTTTAATTCACAACAGGATGAATTAAAGTTAAAAAGGAAAAGAGAAAAAAAACGATACAGAAACAAAGTAATTGTTGTGTGCCTTCAGGTCATGCCTTACTTATGGTGACCCTAAGGCAAACCTGTCACGGGGTTTTCTGGGGCTGAGAGGGTGTGGCAAACTCAGGGTCACCCAGGGAATTTCCGTGGCCAAGAGGGGAATCGAAACCTGGTTCCAAGGCCACATTTCTCCTTATTTTGGTAGAGCCCACACCTGGGCCCCCGGCACTCCCTGCCACCGTATTTCTCCTTATTTTTCACTGCTGAGCAAAGACACGCCTGATTCAGGGTCCATGGCTGAGGGTTAGCCAGAAGTTACTTTTTTTTTTTTAAATCAACCATGTATCAGAATTTTAGTCCTGGGAAAGCAAATATTCTATATTCTGAGTATATTCTAACAGGAGCTGCCATGGAAGTTCTGAGGGGGGGTGTTGGTGTTTTTGTGAGGTAATTTGTGAGGTAAAATAAACCCCCAAGGGAGGGAAGGTTTGTGGGAAGAAAACACACAAAGGAAAAAGGCAGGATTGCACAAAATATTCCATCACTCTATAAATATATTCTAGTAGGAAGAGGAGAAAGAAACGGGGCATTTTAGAAGCAGCTGGAAGAGTGGGAAGGCAGGGGACAAAGTGGAGTCATTCCGGCTAAAGGGGGACATTTTGAGGATTTGCTTTATGAAAGCTGCAAATGTGGCTAAAGTAGGGATGGGAAAAGTGGGGCTCATGGACTGCATATGCCCTCCAGCTCCCCAAAACTGAGGAACCCCCTCCATTTTAAAAAAGTTGGTGGTCTTTTGGGGTGACTTCAGCCCCCCCCAAATGGTGCAAATAGCACCCCTCAAATCAGTACCTCCTTCCCCTTCTGTAACAGGGTTTCCCAAAATGGGCTGTACTTTTTTAGGAGCCCTAGGATCCTTATTTATTTATTTATTTCATTCACCAGCAACTTTTACCTCAAGAAATACGTTTGTTGTGATCGAAATGAAATTTTTTTTTTTGGCTCAATTGATGCTTAAATGTTTTCCTACTTGGGTGATGGGTTCTTATTGTTGTTTTGTGTCTTTATAAGGAGTGAAAGAGTATAGGCAAAATATACAGCGTTTCCCCCATCTTCTTGCCTGGTCTACTCTGCAGGGCTGGTGGAAACCCAGCACCCAGGACCCTTCAGTTCATGGAGGGCATTGCCTGCTGAAAGGCCTAAACCAAAGGATCTCTTGGCCTTTGCTCAACCAAAGTGCCTCCATTTTGAGTTCTGGGCTCCCAGCACTTCCTGCCACCACATTTCTCCTCCTCCTTCCCTGCTGAGCAGAAGCCTCTGTGACTCAGAGTTCGTTCCTGATTGTTGAGCAGAAGTTACTTTTTTTTCTTAATCAACCAGGTATCAGAGTTTTAGTCCAGGATTCTGAGTATATTCTGACAGGAGCTGCCATGGAAGTTCTGAGGGGGGTGTTGGTGTTTTCGTGAGGTAATTTGTGAGGTAAAATGAACCCCAAGGGAGGGAAAAGGCTGAGGAGAGAGCGTTGTGGGAAGAAAACACACAGAGGCCAAAAGGCAGGATTGCACAAAATATTCCCTATAAAGTTAATAATAGACATAATTCTCATGTTTTATGTTGTGTTTCCAGGCCTCAAAAAGCATCTGTTCTGAGGCAGGGTAAGGACCTTGCCTTTCACTCCAGCCCAAGGCTTCGCAGGAGGACGTAGGCCTCAGACCCCAAATAATGTCTGATTTATTAAACAAGCAATTTTTTGTTTTGTTTTGTGGCTTAAATTGTATCAATATCTAATTTGTTTTTTCCTCAGAGGTGTAGTAACTAGGGGACAAAATGAGGACTTTGGCCTCCAAATAAGAATTTTTTCCCCTCCTTTTGAAATTTCCCTTCAGTCCCCAAATTTCTAGCATTGGAGGGAACGAGAAATTGCAAATCATTCACCTCTAGTAGTAGTATAAATTTATGGATTAGTCAATTGACCATGTCAAAGAAATTACTTCAAACATTACAAAAGGCGATAAAATAAGTAAAAGAGAGTAAAGCAAGATAAAATAAGCTAAAATAAAGTATGACAAAATATAAAATGAAGTAAAAATGAAAGAATAAAGTAAAACACTCTAAGAAAATATCAAAACTTATAATAATAGGTTATCAGTGATAAGATAAAATAATAAAATACAGAAACAGTAGCATTTAGATTAATTCATCCCCCTTGCATGCAACTCCAATATATTTTATGAATTGTTTTCTCAGTTGAACAGCTCTATTTGTAAACTTAGCAGTTTTGAAGACTACATATTTGTTAGTGCCATGAAGGAAATAAGATAATGGTTTGTGAGGGTCCCAGTATTTTGTTCTCATTCACATCTAAAACTCTTTTATTTGCTTTGTTTGCATTGCCTGGGTTACTTCACTTGCTTCTTGGTTTCCGATGTCTCAACTGTGTTTCTTCTTGCAAGTATTTATTAATACTTAAGAGAAGATGCAAACAAACTATAATCTATTACTGCAGAAAAAAAGGGAAAAGAGTTGGAGAAAAGAAACAAACCACACATAAACAATACTAATATGTAACTAGAACTAAAACTAAACAAAATTGAACTTGACTGATACAGAGAAATAATAACACAAACTTGATAAAGTAACAATAATAAAGAAAATAATGACAAGCTTAAATAATAATTAATTAAACAATTATTAAAGAAGCTAAATAATAACAAGCTTAAAATACTCATCTCCTGCACTGTCTGAACTGTATTTCTAGATGCTCAATTGAAGTTTCAATTTAATGCAATGCAAGAAATTGGGGACTGAAGGAAAATTTTAATTTTGGAGGGAGGCAGAATACATATTTGGGGTGACAAATACACCCCAAATTTCATCTTCTCCCCAGTAGCTGTGCTCACTAATCCTGCATCTTCCCCTATCCTTTATCAAGTCTTATCAGCAAACTTTTTTTTTTACTTTCATTAGTATTTTATTCTGTTTTACAAAATTTCATAACAAACATAGCAAAGGAAACATTTAAAATAGCACTCTATACAATCTGAATATTTAAAATTGTTTTAGTAAAACTAGTAACTTTTTCAGTGCTATGCAAAACCCCACTGAATATGCTGTGACTTATCTCTGTGTGAGTAGCAGCAAAAGTTTTATGAATAATTGCTAATATTAAAAATATAATTGTTGCCATTGTTGTGTGTCACACGTTCTTGTGTGGAATGACTTGCCAGAAGAGATTTGACAGCAGAATACGCTCTCTGAATTAAAAAAAAAAATACTTAACACCTATCTCTTCAGGTAATTTTTAACTATGAATTTTACACTGATGTAGCCTGGTGTTTCTCGATTCCGTTTTAAAAGGTTTTATGTGTTTTCAATGTATTTTAATGCATGATGTGCTTTTAGTTCTATTTTAATTTATGTTGTAACCCATGTCAAGCCTTGGGGAGACTTGGGTAAGAAATAATAATAACAATAATAATTTCATAACTAATATTAATTAATTATAGTATTATTAATGATATTATAATTAATTAATATGGATTGTGTTGTTGTTGTTGTTGTTGTTTTCCAACTTATTGCATGTCTAAGGCAAACCAGGTTTTCTGGGGCGTGTCTGGTGCACCGAAGGTCACCCAGTGGTTTGCATGGCTGAGCCACTACACAACGCTGGCTTTCTAAAAATATAATTACCAAGCCCCAAAGTTCCTTATTTTAAGTGTTTGTTAATTGAGAAAGTATAGAACAGCAACAGAGACCCGAAAAGCCCAGTATGTATTCGTATTATTTGTGAAAAGCAGTGTTTGAGGAGAGCTCAGCCATCTCGGTAGATATGTACATGGAGACAGAATGTGTCTGGGACAGGGTTGGTAGATCTTAGGGTCTGGGTCTCTAGTTTTTGTGGGTCATTTTCGAGTTGGCGACAAGGGCACAAGTTCTCCACTTTGGGGGGGATCCCAGCTCTAGGCCAGAGGAAAGAAAGAACTCTGTGTAAATCTACTGCTCAGCTATCGGAGCAGCAGTTTGCTACCACTGGCAAGGTATAATTGATTTCTTGCTACACACACACACACACACACACCCTGTTGCAACAGCTCCACTGGCTGCCAGGCTGTTTCTGGGCACAATTCAAAGTGCAGATGATGACCTTTAAAGCCCTGCAGGGCTCACATCCTGGACCGTATTTTCCACTATGAACTAGTCCTGCTTTGAGATCTGCTGGAGAGGCCCTTCTTTCTGTCTCACCACCTTCACACATGCATCTGGTGGGAAAACGAGAGAGGGTCTTCTCAGTGGGTGTTCCCAGGCTGTGGAACTCCCCTCCCAGAGAGGACACACCTCCCTCCCTTCTTTCCGTAGACAATTTAATAGCAATAGCATGTGTACTTCTTTACTGCTTATCAGCTAAGTGCTCTCTAAGCGGTTTACAACGTGTTAGCTAATTGCCCCCACCAAGCTGGGTACTCATTTTACTGACTGCGGAAGGATGGAAGGCTGAGTCAACCTGGAGCCCTGCAGAGTCAAACTCAGTGTTGTGGCCGCAGAACCGCCATTTAACCACTACGCCACCAGCATTCCTGTTCATTTTGATTAAAGACATTTTTATCTTGGCAGACATTCAATATATGATCATTGCCTGACTAAAGGAAGGTGCTGGTTATTTTTAATTGTGATCTGTTAGTTGAACATTTTTATTTTGTTTTAATTATTATGTGTCTACTTAATTTCTATTTTAACTTTTGTACATTATGGTTTTTTAACTCTGTTTTCTTTTTTACATGTATTGTAGGCTGCTTTGAGTCCTGCCAAGGAAAAGGAGAATATAAATGAAGGGGATAATAATAATAAAAACAGCATCAAGAACAAGCCTGTGGAATCAAGAGGAAAACGCAGGATTGTACTGTTAAAAGAGTGATTTGGAAAAAGAGCACAAAGAAAAATCCATGACTAAGAAGAAGAAATCCTCTGCTGTTCATGGAGCTCTTATTTGGGAACTTCTGACATCATATTTGAATCAGAAAAGAAGAATGGAATATTCTCTACATCTACGTTCATATCCCAGAACCCGTGGAGAGGAGAAGCTGTGTAAGTGTATGGAATGTGGAAAGAGCTTCAGCAATAGTGGAACATTTAGTAAACATCAAAGGATTCACACAGGGGAAAAGCCATTTAAATGCATGGAATGTGGAAAGAGCTTCAGTCAGAGTGAATCTCTGCGTTCCCATCAGAGGACACACACAGGGGAGAAGCCATATGAATGCATGGAATGTGGAAAAAGTTTCAGTCAGAGTTGGAGTCTGCATTCCCATGGAAGGACACACACAGGGGAGAAGCCATTTAAATGCATGGAATGTGAAAAGAGTTTCAGTCAGAGTGCATCTCTGCATTCCCATCAAAGGACACACACAGGGGAGAAGCCATTTAAATGCATGGAATGTGGAAAGAATTTCAGTCAGAGTGCATCTCTGCATTCCCATCAAAGGACACACACAGGGGAGAAGCCATTTAAATGCATGGAATGTGGAAAGAGTTTCAGTGAGAGTGGATCTCTGCATTCCCATCAAAGGACACACACAGGGGAGAAGCCATTTAAATGCATGGAATGTGAAAAGAGTTTCAGTGAGAGTGGATCTCTGCGTTCCCATCAAAAGACACACACAGGGGAGAAGCCATTTAAATGCATGGAATGTGAAAAGAGTTTCAGTGAGAGTGCACATCTGCGTTCCCATCAAAGGACACACACAGGAGAGAAGCCATTTAAATGCATGGAATGTGGAAAGAATTTCAGTCAGAGTGCATCTCTGCATTCCCATCAAAGGACACACACAGGGGAGAAGCCATATAAATGCATGGAATGTGGAAAGAGTTTCAGTGAGAGTGGATCTCTGCATTCCCATCAAAAGACACACACAGGGGAGAAGCCATTTAAATGCATGGAATGTGGAAAGAGTTTCAGTGAGAGTGGATCTCTGCGTTCCCATCAAAGGACCCACACAGGAGAGAAGCCATTTAAATGCATGGAATGTGGAAAGAATTTCAGTCAGAGTGCATCTCTGCATTCCCATCAAAGGACACACACAGGGGAGAAGCCATTTAAATGCATGGAATGTGGAAAGAGTTTCAGTGAGAGTGGATCTCTGCGTTCCCATCAAAGACCCACACAGGGGAGAAGCCATTTAAATGCATGGAATGTGGAAAGAGTTTCAGTGAGAGTGGATCCTGCGTTCCCATCAAAGGACCCACACAGGGGAAAAGCCATTTAAATGCATGGAATGTGGAAAGAGTTCCAATCAGAGTCAACATTTACGTTCACATCAAAGAACCCACACGGGGGAGAAATCATAAATGTACAGAATATGAAATATGCTTCTGTTGTGACAGAATATTGGCTAAATATGAATTAACTGTTGGATTGAGAGGAGAGAGTTAATGGTCTTATTGCTTTGCTGTTCCCATAGCACTTGCTACTGTAAATATTTGACTTCTGTTTCACAGGTCAACATGACCTGGTTCCCTTGAGAAAATTTGCCTGTGTTATGTGTTTATGTTCTCTTGGCAAGGCTACACAGCTGTGTTCCGGTGTTTTGGAGGATTCTGCCACGTTGTGACTATTGCATGTAACGTTCACATGGAAAATCAGCCGTGTAAACATGTTATTGTTCTGGAGTCTGTGTTTTCCTACAAAGAGGCTTGCCTGTGAAGCCCGGTCTCACTTTTGCTCTTGACTCTTTTCTGTTGCTGTTTTTGCTCTGTGTGATGCGTGCTTTCCACAGTGACGCATGGCAATTGCTTAACTGCTTGTCTTGATTTTACTACCCACAATAAATTAGTTAAATGCCTTTGAGGCTTGAGTGGCTGGTTTTTCTCTCCTGGCTGCGGGATGGTTTTCTTTAATGCAGCGTTCTGCAAAGTGGGGCATGGTGGGCTTAGCTGAGTATGACTGCAGTTGGCTATAAAATCATTCCCTGTGTGATCCCAGAAAAGAGTCTCTTGGTTGCCCTTTGCCTTTTCAATTCATTTAGAGCACACTATGCATGTTCAGGGGACTGTTTTCCTAAGAAGTGTCGAGCTCCAACCCTGTCAGTGGGAGCTTCAGGGATGCTCCTGAGCAGAACAGAACCAATTTGTTTTTAAACCAATTGTGGGATGAGTCTCACGATTAAAATGTAGTTGGAGAGAGGTATAGCCTGTTTCAGAGAAATAGGTCAAGCAGGAAAAGAGTATAGTAGCCCTATATGTCGTGGACATTTACGTCTGAGAAGAGGTCCATGAGGTAAATCTTGGAAGCCAGGCTGAGAGCATCTGGGTAAAAATTAAAGGGGAGAGAACCACCAGTAATGCCATTGTGGGTGTCTACAACAGACCCCGAAGCCAAACTGAGGACTTGGATGATGCCTTCCTGGAACAGACAACCAGACCTTCAGAAAGCAGAGATATAGTAGTCATGGGAGAATATCGGCACCAACAAATTTCTCAGCTGCCTTGTAGACAATTTCAGAGTCCAGAAGGTGGAGGAGAGAACAAGGGGGACAGCTATTCTAGACCAGATCCTAACCAGCAATGAGTTAGATAGTTAGTTAAAGTTTATTGATTAACCAATTGACCATATCAAACAATTAATAACAAACATGATAAAATGTAAAAAAAAAAAGCACAATATATAGGATATAATGCATAAAATGTCATTGGATAAGATAAATGAGACAAAATAAAATGACATATGTTATATTAGTTAAATTAATAGTAGTACGTTATTGTCTTAGAATAGACTAAAAGGTAATAAAATACAGAAACAGCACATGTTTAGATAAGTTCATCACCTTTACATGCAACCCCGATGTGCTCAATAAAACGTCATCTCAGTTGAACAGTCCTACCTATGAATTTAGCAGTTCTAGTTACAACGTTTGTATTTGTACCTTGAAGGAAGTGGGCTAAGCATTTACTATGGTCCCAGGGTGTAATTCTGTCGAGTTTTGTCTGTAGGAACTGGGCCCTTAGTGTGTCATATAGTTTGCAACTGAATAGGACATGCTCAACATCTTCTATTTCAGAGGCCCCACAGACACACGTTCTCTCGATATCTGGCACTGGATGGAATCGTCCATATCTGACCATGGAATCTACCTGTTCGAATCTTGCTCTGGTTAAAGCTGTTCTATAATATTGGGTCAGGTCCATTGTCAGATATTTTTCTGTTTAAAAGGACTTTCTATTTTGGGCCAACTGTTTCATTGACCTAATATTCGCGAGTGGCTCAATATCAATTTGGGCATTTACATCCATAACTCTTTGTTTAAATATTCCTATGGCCTGATGTCTAACCGATAATAAGTATTGTATTGAAAAACCAAGATGTGCGATAATTTGATAAAGCTGGCTAACCCATGTAGTGTGTTGAAAACTGCCCATTTGCTCTTCCAGGCACATTTTTGGAAATCTGTTAGAATCCAATTAAAGGGTCTTCCACCAGTAATTGAAGGCTTTAATTATAGTTAGACTGTAAATTGAATGGGTGCCTCTTTCAGCTCTTACTGCTGCTACAGGAGTATTCCTGTCGGTCTCCAAAACAGTCCTCAAGAGAGGTGCTTGATTTTGTTCAAGTGGGAGGGCCTTTGATAGCCCCCACAATTCGGCACCATAGGTTAGAACCGGTGTAATTTTTGCTTTATATACCTTCCAAATGGGGAGCAAGGAAGTTGGGTGATTATAACGGAGCAATTTAACATTTTGGAACCTGCTATAGTGTCAGGATCAGACTCAGACACAAGGACAATAAACTTGCATAGCAGATTTATTGTAAAGTTACAGAGCAGTGAACATTGACTTCGAAGAACAGGAGTTAGCAAAGAGTCCAAAATACTATGTAGTTAAACAGTTTCAGATTCACACAAGAGAAAGCGAAAGCACATTCCTACACTAGAGGTCATAACGTCCCAGAAGTATCCATGGTTACTATCTACATCCCCCATGGATGTGTAGAGAACAGCAAATGGAGGAATGTATGCCTGCACCATATTGTGTTTACGAAGCAATCGGAAGCTGTGGCTATTAGAAATACACACTAACCCATAATCCCCTATCTAATTATGGAGGGCCATCCCTACATCTAGCCTTTGTGGAACTTTGTTTGAAATGATTAGTCCAAGGCCCTGTATCTGTAAAAACAACCCCTAAGTATGAAAAGCAATCGGTTTGATTTATAGGCTCCCCGTCCAAGTATCAATTACGTTTGACCCCTCTTTTCCCAAATACCACCATTTGGATTTGGACTTGTTGATGTTCAAACAATTGGCGGCACATTATGCACTGAATTTCCTCAACAATCTTCTCAGACCTACTTGGGAATGAGCCATTAGATCCATATCATCTGCCTATGGAAGGATATTAATATACCTGTTCAGAATCTTTGGCATGTGGACATCTATAGAATAAAGAAATTCAGGAATGTCACTAACAGCATCGGGGCCAGAAGACACCCCTGTCTGACACCTTTAGCGGAGGGTATATTCCGAGTAAGGGAGCCATTGCATCCAGTACGGACCTTCAGGGATGTGTTTGTATAAAGGGCCTCAACCAGGTATAGGAGTCCAGGTCCCATGTTAAACTTAGCCAGATTCCTCCATAAGATGCCTCTATTTTGGGAGTCAAATGCCGCACTCAGGTCTATAGAGGCTGTAAATAGATGATTGCCATCGGTTGTGTATTTGGTAATAAGGTGTTGTGGAATAAAACAATTATCTATTGTAGAATTTCCAGATCTAAACCCGGCCTGTTCTTCCACTAATATGTTCTTCTCAGTTACCCAGTCCTCAATTTTACTTAGGAGATGTTTTGCATTCATCTTAACTGTTATGTCCATAAGGCTGATGGGTCTATAGTTTCTGGGATCTTCCTTGTCTCCTTTTTTATATATGGGAATTGTGATGGAAAGTTCCCATCCTCTTGGAATATGGTCAGTATTGTCTATGTATGTAAACATTTCTACCAACAATGGTGCCCACCGGTCAGTATGTGCCCTGAAAAGTTCTGGAGGCAGGAGATCTTCACCAGGAGCTTTATTAGGTTTTAATGACTGGATGATATGTTTCATTTCTGTCACCGACCCTGGTGGCCAAGGGGAGGAACTAACGGTGGGTATTTGCACAAGGGTTCTCTTTCCTGTGGGGTCCTGGTTGGGGTTAGCAAAGAAAACAGTATAAAAGTCCTCCCAAACTGAAGCTGGAATGGGAATGTCAAATGGTAGCTTACGCTCCTTCAGCAAGCCAGATCCAATATTCCAAAAAGTAGCTGAGTTTGACCCTTTTGCTGATTTTTCTAGCTCAGACCAGACTGTGCTTGTATACGGAGCCTTCTTAGAGGCTATTAGCTTTGTCTAATTGCCTCTTAGCTTTAGCCTCTTTGTGTGATTGTCTGGTGTAGGTTTCTTTCAAACTAGACGCATGGCTGCTTTTAGTGTCCTTTTTGAAACCAGTTAGATTGTACAGACTGGAAATTTCTGACTGGACGTCTGTTTATTAGGTATTCCTTTAACATAGAACACAGACTGGCAGACCCAGTAAACATTTCCTTTGGGTCCTGGGTAACGATCATTTTCACACAGGACTGGCTCTCTCAGAATTCAGAAAACCAGAAATTGCCTCGATATCCACCTTCGCCCACTTAAGCCCCCTATTCTGTCTCACTTCAAGGTTAGTGAGTAGCCTCTCGTCTTGTGGTATGAGTGGTCTCAGGTCAGAGCTGCCATAAAAATGGACTGCAACTGGTTGATGGTCGCCGTCCTCCCTTCCGTAAACTTGAATTTCCGAGAATAAGTGGGCGTTATTTGTAGGAACACATATATAATCCAGAACACTGCTTGCATTCCCGGCAAGGAAGGTAAAAGATATATGAAGCCACTATCTTTGCCTCCTAAAATATGAAGATTACATGTGTATAACAGGGAGATGTATTTGAAGCCAGCCCCATTCCTTTTGGTATCTCTGGAATGCCAAAATATGTCATTTAATAGGTGGTCCTCCGGTATAATACCCTGGAGTCCATAATCAGGCAGGGAGGCTCCCACCCGAGCATTAAAGTCTCCCAATAGGATCACAGTTGCTTTAGGATGTTTTATCCTTATCTCTAGAATAATCTTTTCTAGTTGCCCCCAGATATCGGGTGAGAAACAAGGGGAGGAATATGAGGGTAAGCAGATGTTTAATAGCACAACTTCAAATGATTTGTATTTGAAGTGGATGGCTGGGAGATAAGGAATATTCTCTCTAAAGACACTGAGCTCTAACAGGTCCAGTCCCTTGGAGAGCTCCCTGAAAGCTAAGGCCGCAAATAGAAGAGTTCTAGGTGTGAACGCTTTTCAATGCCTTACTCTCTGCAATGGTAGAAATTTGGAGACTGGGGGAAAAATTAATTGAGGACAGAATTCTTTTTTTGGAGGGCAATGTCTTTCTTTTGCCCTCCCTACAGCTACACCCCCGAATGATCACAAAGGCTGCAGAGAGGGTCCAAAGTGCAAAGTATGCAGTCTAATCTACTCCAGGTCTCACTCCATTAAGTGAGACAGAAACACCTGCCCTGCAAAACAGGAGCTCCGTCCCTCTATCTGGGGAAACAGCACAACGGAAGCACAAAGCACAAGAGAGGGCACAGCATCCGAGACTGGGAAACAACAAACAACAACAGTCGGGGGTTTAGGAAGCCATCGCCTGCAGTCCCCATCTTTTACAGCTGCCAAGCAAAGTTGCTTCGCACGGGATATCAGACTGGGGTGGAAAAACATGGCCCCCAGACTCCCTTTCTTCTGGCTGAAAAGGGTAAATTGCCTGTCTTGGGGGGCTCCAGGAATGGGGATTAAGTTTTTAAATAGACCAGAGAGCCCTCGTGTACCTTTAACATCAACAAAAGGCCGCTTCTTCAATATTAGAATGGACAACCAGCTCCGGATTTTTTTGGACTTGGTTTTTTTTGGGCATCCATGTAGCTCCAGGAGGAAGAAATTGTCAACCCCTGGATTAGATCCAGGCCTCTCCGCCAGCCGGAGTCTTTGAGGCTCAGAAGGTCTCATTTGGAGCAGCGTACCTGCTGCGTGGCAGTGCGAGGACCTTCTCCATCACCTCCGCCAGCTGCTCTCCAGTCCCTCCTCCGGAGAGGCCACACGGGCAGTGGACTACATAGTCCGGAAACACTTGATATTGGCCACCGAGCACTTTTTTCAGTCCACAGCGAGGTAGGAAGACTGCCTCTTGTTCTGCCCCAAGGAGTGTCCAGTCCTCTGCCTCATCCCTGTGGGGGCCCCCTCTCACTCCCTGTTCCTCTTCCCAGGCAATGTGCTGAGTTGATACGTGCAGTCTTCAACTCACCAGACTGCAATGTGGATGCGGCGCTGGACCTGCTCCTGGCCCAGGTGAAGGGAGCCCCTCACCCTTTGGATGCAGCCACGGTAAGGACCTCACTGCCCAGAAAAAGTCTCAGTTGCACTGGCCCACCCACTTCCCTCGCCTGGTGTCTTCCAGGTAGAAGGAAGTCCCATCAGATGGGCCCGTGAGGGAGAATGAGATTTCCAGAGAGTTCTGAGGACGACCCAGTTTTCCTCACCTGCACCTTGTTTTGGGGGACAGGGGAAGGAGACAGCAACCCTCCTTCCCTCCTCAGCATCCACACTTGTTGAGGCCCAAACCTCCTTCTCTCCACAGGTGAAGGTCACCCGAGCCATCCATTGGATCATCCCCTACATCTGTGACATCCAGACACTGGAGCAGCTGTGGGTCCCAGAGCTCCTCCCCCGGTGAAGCTGTTCTTTGAGGCCCCC